>OY829519.1:0-255094 GCA_963691665.1 Clepsis dumicolana | reverse complement strand
CAACGCAGAGTAAAGCATGCTATTCACTATCCGTCCCTGCTTCTTTTGAACCAGACTATTAACCATTGCTGTACTATAACCATTTGTTGTTGCTATCTGATATATAGTATGTAACTCAGAATCATAATGCTCTTTCGAAAGAGGTACAGTTAGTAGTCTATGTACATAACAATGGAAAGCAGCCAGTTTATGCTGCCATGGGTGAGTAGAATTTGCAGGTATGACAGTATCTGTGTACGTAGGCTTACGGTAAATTTGAAACTGGTGCCTATTATTTACTCTTGTAATAGTTAAATCCAGAAAATTTAATGAACGATTTTCCTATTACAAGAGATTTAACTATTACAAGAGTAAATAATAGGCACCAGTTTCAAATTTACCGTAAGCCTACGTACACAGATACTGTCATACCTGCAAATTCTACTCACCCATGGCAGCATAAACTGGCTGCTTTCCATTGTTATGTACATAGACTACTAACTGTACCTCTTTCGAAAGAGCATTATGATTCTGAGTTACATACTATATATCAGATAGCAACAACAAATGGCTTATAGTACAGCAATGGTTAATAGTCTGGTTCAAAAGAAGCAGGGACGGATAGTGAATAGCATGCTTTACTCTGCGTTGCCATCTCAGCCTACTAACAAATTTAGATCTAGTATTACTTATGTTGGCCGGTTGTCTGACAAGATTTATAATATTTTAAAATCAAATAACATCAATGTTGCCTTTAAGACTACTAATTCTTTACGTTCTAGACTTTGTAATAACAAAGAAAAGGTGGATAAAGGGAACAGGTCGGGCGTATATAAACTCACTTGTGGCGACTGTAGTCAAGTATACATTGGACAAACCGGTCGAAGCTTTGATACTAGATTTAAAGAGCATGTCTCGTCATATAGGCATGATCATCCAGAGAAATCAAACTTTGCCAAGCATTTATTAGAAACGAATCATTCGTTGTTAGACTCAGATACGTACGAAATTTTACATTATTGTGATAAGGGTTTGCGGCTATCGGTTTTAGAACAATTGGAAATAATTAGGTACAACAACATGGGGTCTATTATTAATGAACAAGTTAATTTGGTTTCTTCGCCTTTGTTACGACTTGGTTCTAATTTTAATAATGTGTCATAGTAATAATGAGAACATGACTTCTCTTTTTACCGTACTCGGTTAAAAATAACGGGGTACCTGGCGTAGATTAAAAATAAAAATAAAAAGGGTAGTTTGGAATTCATTTCTTAAAAAAGGGTAGTTTAGGACTTACATAAAAGGGTAGTTTGGAATTTATAAAATATTAGTGGGTACGTTGGTTTTGTCATTAACTAAGTTGAGTACATGGTTTACATATGTCAGTAGTGGAAGTGGTGGCATGTTGAGCGGTTGTTGTTGTGCTTCGTAAATGGCCTCGTGGAGAGTGCCGAAACGCGTCAGCGTTTAGTATAGTGGTGGTGGTGATAGTTGGGTCTGTGTGGCATGTGTTGATTCGTGTAGTAGTGGAGGTGGAGGTGTTGCATGGAAACATACATTTGCCGCACAGATATAACTATTTGTCATTAGTGGTCGCGGGTGAGCAAAGTAATTGTTTTTTAGTTCATAAATATGGACCTCCGCAAAGTAACGCCTGATTCAATAAATTATTCAAATACTCAAATCTGCTGTCCCTTGAAACTGTGAAAAAATCAAACTTAATCAAAAGATACAGTTACGAAAAGGTTGTTTCCATACAAATTGCCGTAGTGTGAAAACTTAATGGGTACTACCAGTTGTCTTAGAAACTTGAAGTTTGGTATGAAGGTAGCGCTTATTATAGCACAATACTCAAAAAAAATCTCAAAATCTCAAATTTTTACGTCACTAGGCCAATATAAAATGACCCCACACTGCGTATTTTGCTTAGGAGCAGGGCTTTGCTAACACTCAAAGACAAAGTCAAAGAATTATTGCAACACTGGACAACTTAAAACACTGGGGAAAAGCGAGAAAATCTTTGTACGGAACCCTCGGTGCGCGAGTCTCCTTCGCACTTGGCCGGTATTTTTTATACGATAAGGAAGGCAAACGGGCAAGTGATCACCTGGCGTTGCCAACCTAGAGGGCTAAGATGAAATGCCTCTTGTGCCTGTGAAACTGCTTTTAAAATAAGGAAAATACGAAAAGTGAGATCCCGAGGAACAGGTTCCCACGTGCCCTATTTGAACTCGAGTGCGTCCGTTATTTACTCCAAGACTCATTCAATCCAATCCCATTTAATAAATAAGTGAAAAAGCTTTTGTAAAAACAAAGTATTTTCCTTCTTCCCTTTGAACCGGTCTGTAAAAACCTTATCATGGGTTGCTAGAGTTTCGCTTTCTCTTCGAGATAAGGATGCTATTATTTTGATTATTTGTAAATAGCTTCGTTGAGAAACTTAGCCAAGTTTTTTAAAGAGGCGGTTAACATATTTGTCTGTTGCATCGTAACATCGAAGCTAGCGTAGGTTCTTTGGAATTAAAAAAAATTTTGCTTTTTGCTTAGTGCATCGACTTTTAAACATTAATGGCTTATTTTTGATACATTAATGGCTTAGTGTCAATAATTAAATATCATAGGACAATTGAGGGCAATTGACCTAGCCCCAAACTAGGCTAAGCCTGGGAATAAACATACTTTTAAATAAAACATTTAATTTCGTATTAATTATACAAATAAGTCTGTAATGATGCTTGAAGCTGGTATTGGTAAGTGAATGGACAAAAAATCCTACATTAATTATCGAATCTTATCACCAAATTTCATAAAGATCGGGTCATTTTTAAACACATTTCTTTTTTTTTTACTTTCGAAAAATTTACAAAAAACGAATCGACGAAAAATCTATGTAATTGCGAACCTGCTCATATGCTCACAAATTTCCACGAGAATTGGTTGAGAACCTGTAGAGAACAGCCGGATATACGAAAAATAAATTGTCCAATCGGTAACTGAGACGCTTCGCTCACTTTTTTTTTAAACTATTTATTCATAAAAAAAAAATTGAAGTTCACAACAAGAGTAGCCTAGGTAGCAAACAAAAACCGGACACAGTTTATCTGTTGCTGCGCCGCTTAATACCAAACTGCATCATAAATTATGCCAAAAATAGCTAAATATAAATAGGTACAATCCGATTTTTTTACTGACAAAAGAAAGGCTTTTGAATTTTTTTTACATTAATTTTTTTTTCACTTCGTTCGCTCGATCAGTTAACGTCTAATAAACTATTAAGGTAACAGGAACAAAGATAACCCAGACATCTGCTTATCTGGTCGCAACATTCAACGATGAAAGTTCAACTCAAGGCACAAGAAAACCGTAAACTCTTCCCGTATAATTTGCAAATGCAACTTCAAAACATTTGAACATTGTAATCATATTCTACAACATCTAACAAGCATTAGGCGCTAATCCATATCGAGAGCAAAACGGTCCATAATACTGTTAACAAAGTTCCAAGTTTGAATCCAATTTAGGCGATCGAGGATTACCGAGCGGTGTTGCCAACTGATAGCGAACAGAAATAGCCAGGCCACTATTTCACCAACTTTACAATTGTCAGCTTTCAATGACAATCGGTGACAACAAGAGCTTTTGTTTTAGCGCGCTTCATATTGTGAAAGAAATGTGGTTCGAATTGTCATATAAAACTAACAATTGTAAAGATGGTGAAATAGAGGCCAGGATGTTTTGCAAAAGTGACTATCAAACTTTGTGCTCTGTCAAAAACGTAGTTTAAACATGTTAAATTCTGTGTCACGGCTAACTTAGAAAAAAAAGTAAACCTTTTTTTTTACTATAGTTGTGAGATCCTGTAATTGACTTTATATTTTCACTAGCTGTTGCCCGCGACTTCGTCCACGTAGATTTCGTTTATCGTTATCCCGCGGGAACTATACAATTTTCCCGAATAAAAAGTTGCATATGTTATTCCTCAATATTCAAACTATCTTCTTACCAAATTTCATTTAGATTGGTGCAGCTGTTTTCCCGTGAAGACGTAATAAACAGACAGACAGAGAGACAGAGACGCAGAGTTACTTTCGCATTTCCTAATATTAGTTAGGATAGCTCTTGGTTTTGCGAAAATGAATAAACAAATGTTACTAAATATTTTTTTCCATTCGTTACAATTTTACACAAGACTTACTGTTTTTAAAAATGCTATACGAAAAGCGCAAAAAAAAACAAGTTTTAATCTCTTTATCTCATTATGACCTTATTAGGACCTGCATTTTTAGTAGGTATTTTTTATACGCACTTGTAGCTAAAAACTATTGTTGAAGAACTACATACAACTCCACAATTCTGGATAATTTATAAATTTTACCATGTTTTTAATTGTATTTGAATTTTTTACTCTAGAAAAATAAGCCTGTCCCACACAATGAGTCATGTTACTTTGAAAATAAACGAATCCAACGTGAATTTAAAAAGCTTAAAAAAATAGCCAAATCTGGCTAAATGTAGCGAAGTGTTGCAACACTAGCGAGTAGCGCAGAGGCCTATTTGACACGGATGACCCAAATTTGACAAATTACTGGCGGATGGAATATCGGCGTGACAAAAACGGGAGTTCGCGTAATTGGATGCGAGACTGGAACAAATTATGTTGGTAGAACGTGTGGTTGAGAAATCATCATCGTCACCAGCCTTTACATCCCTCTGCTGGGCACAGGCCTCTTTGGGAACTTCACACACGCCATTAAATTGCTTCGCAGTAGTGTGTGTGTGCGGAATAGTTTCTCCACGATGTTTTCCTTCACCGAAAAGCTCGTGATAAATTACAAGGTGTAATTTCGGGTTTACGAAAAATAGCAATTGGTTTTAGTCATAATAATAGCAATTGGTTTTAGTCATAATAATAGCAATTGGTTTTAGTCATAATAATAGCAATTGGTTTTAGTCATAATAATAGCAATTGGTTTTAGTCATAATAATAGCAATTGGTTTTAGTCATAATAATAGCAATTGGTTTTAGTCATAATAATAGCAATTGGTTTTAGTCATAATAATAGCAATTGGTTTTAGTCATAATAATAGCAATTGGTTTTAGTCATAATAATAGCAATTGGTTTTAGTCATAATCTTTAAAGTTAAGTTCATAACTCTTGAAGGTCTTGGAAAATAGGACGGTACAGAAAGTATTTTTCTTCATGATGCTTCCTATGGTTCCTTTAAAAAATTACATCTCTGTTCAAGCTGTTATACTCAAGCTATTTAAAACTACACCCGAAAGGGGTTTGATTTTAACTAGTCGTCGAGTCGCGGCAAATAGCCCGTGCTACAATTACAATTACAAGGGGTTTGATTAAGGATGAATTTTCAATAAAATTCCAAAGTCAATTCGGTAATCAGCCTTTTTTTTTGTTTCTGAAGTAATTACGAACTGTCGCGTGCGAGCGTGGAGATCCGAAACAAACAATACCCAACATCACGGTATTCGAGTGCCCTTCCCATCATCAGATACAACGGACTGGCCGGAGAACCTCATTACTCGTCCCAGCTTCCGACCGTTTTCCGCGTGCAACATCAGGTTTTTTTAAAAACGAACTACCACAAAAGTTGGAGTTGTTAATCGAGGTATTTCCTCACTAGATTGCCATCGTGACGTCAAAATACTTATGCAAAATGTTACACGCTCGGTTTCCATACAACACGGTCCAACCACCCCCTGGACACCAAATGTCAGGACGAACGTTTCCAAACGTATAATATGCTCATTTGCACCTATAAATCTCTCTAGCCTCGAATCGCGGCTCACTTTCGAACAGGGGATCCATTTTTGAATCTCACTTTCGAACAGGGGATCCATTTTTGAATCTCACTTTCGAACAGGGGATCCATTTTTGAATCTCACTTGGTGACTAAATTCTCACCCCTGACATTGATATCACTATTTGCCAAAAAATCTTATTTTTGAAAGTCATACCCGTCAACTAACATGCAGCTAATTTGCGTTTCTGTCGTAAACAAGCGAGTCAAGATAGTGGATTAAGGTTAGCTGTCACTGCCAGTGGTCAAGAAGTCACTCAGTGATCTCGTTTACGAGTGGGGGCATTCGAGTAATTGATATCATAAGCATGAAAATTTTAGTCACCGGTGAGATTCAAAAATCGATCCCCAGATGACAAGCGAGATGACAAGCTATGAACCAATCACGACGCATTCCCCCGGCCCGCTCACCGCGGCTTTTTTCGTAATGACTTTCCAAGTAAATTATAAAAGATGCGGTGTCCAGAGGGTGGTTGGTCCTTGTCATACAACGATGAACCCAGACTTCTATCCCGATACTATCGGGAACCGAGTGTGTTACAGTATTTAGTTCTGAGAGTGCTTCCAATCTAATCTATCACACCGAACAGTGCCAAATGCCCCCACAAACGCTAAGACGAGCCACAAAACAAGACGCATTCGGTAATCCATAACGCGGAATATTCCATTCTCTACCCATTTTTGGCTACCAACTTACGAGGTCGGCGCGCCATTAATATCGTGTTTATTCCCATGAATGCGACGACATTAGTGCCATAAAATCTTTTGGCAAGCCCGCGGGTTCCCGGCACATAAATTACGAACGTTCCACTTACTTGCTTGCGATTATTCGTTAACATTCAGATGTTTTTTTAGCGAGTTGGGCGTTGGCCGGATTAAAGTTTCTCGTGTTTTGTAGTGTTTGTAGTAAGCAGGTTATGAGTGGGTACAATTGAATTTGATTCAAAAGGCGCTCTCGATGTTAATCACTAATAAATCATCACGGTTTGTTTAATATTTTTCACAGAGCGAATCAAATGGCAGCGCTTTCGTTTATAAATAGCGTTTTTCCGGCAAATTGTGCTCAATTGCCTAATCAAGGCAGACCTCGTAAAAATCCGGCTTATGGAACAATTCGTAAGAAAAATTTTGAAGGCGCAAGTTACGAAAAAACGGAGGGACTAACTTTCTTTTTTATAGGTGGAATATAGGCTGCCTATTTCTGTTCCTTGTTTTTTTTTTTCTGATTGGTAATATTGTTGATGCCGACGAAAGTGAGGAAATAAAAGTTTGAAGGTCTTATACGTGCTCGTGTGTGTATTTTCGTGCTAACAATTTTTTCACAAGTCCCACGATTTGAAGTTTTTGTAGTTCCTTAGTCAATAAAGAACCCTTATAGTTTCATCGAGTCGGCCTATCCGTGGCATAGAGCTTAAAAACCCTTGGTAGGTACCTACTAAGCTACGAGCACATAACCTATAGAGACGTAATATAAGGCGACCCGACCCTGTCAAGGTTTCAATGATTTGTCATCGATGTATTTCGCAACCTATTTGCTTTCCGTCAGTTTCGACCATAAACTAGAACCGAAGACGGTTTGACATTTAAAATATAAATCACCGTCAATTTACATCATCATATCCTGTTGTGCCGTTAAATGGTGCGGAAACAACAGCAAAACATGTAGTGTAACAACAAACAATATCACTTTTCATCGGTAAGTCCATTTCTTTATTTTACCAAAACATTTTTTAAAAATTGATGAATGCAACGTGGGTCAAGTTAAACTGTACAGGTCCGTCACGTGTCCACTCCCCGTCCTTTTTGCTCTTTCTGTAAACATGTACGTCTATCTCTTATTATCGTAATTACCATTCTGACGCCGAACGTTAGACCGGTGCAGTGCATTTATTTTGTATTGTCGATAATTATCCACTAAATTATTATTGTTTGCATATCGGGTTTTTATTTGTGGATTTTATTTACTACTATTAGTACCTAAATACTTCATTATCTTATTATAGTAAATTTCGTGTATGATTATTGGATAGGTTATTTTATTTAAACTGTATGTATTACCCACCGACGCAAAAAGATGGGTGTTTTAAGTTTGACCGCTAGTGTGTCTGTGTGGCACTATAGCTCCTAATTTATTGAATCAGGCGTTACTTTGCGTAGGTCCATATTTATGAACTAAAAAACAATTACTTTGCTCACCCGCGACCACACCGTTTGGTGGTCGCGGGTGAGCAAAGTAATTGTTTTTTAGTTCATAACTATAGCTCCTAAACGATTGAACCGATTTCAATGCGGTTTTTTTTTATTTGCAATAAACTACACCAGTTAAGAAATCTTTCAGTGATTTGTTGAACTTTAGAAGGTCAAGTGAAACAAAACGGATCACTCACGTATATAAGTCGAGTTTAGCCCGACATGTTTCGGACTAATTCGAGTAACTTCCACTCACTGTCTCGCTGCCGCTGGGTCGTGCGCTCCCAGAGGAAGGACTACAAATTAGTTCGAAACATGTCGGGCTAAACTCGACTTACATACGTGAGTGATCCGTTTTATTTAACTAGGTCCTGACCTTTAAAGTTCAACAAATCACTGACAGTTTTTTAACTCGTTTAGTTTACCATTACCACAAAAAAATTCAAAGTTGGTGATGATATCTTATCTTATATACTACTTGAAGATTTTAGTTTCTTTACCAGGTCATTTAAAATTGCATTTTATAGTGGCAAAATTAAAGTCACAGGTAAAAGCTAGTTACTGGTATAAAAGCAAGCATAGAAAAATGCAAAACCTTTTATCGATATCGATAGAAAGCCTTAAGTCATTATCGCACGCCCCTAGCGATCGGGTTCGGAATACTTAGGGATACTTCGGAGTACTTCGGAGCGATCACAACTCCCCCCGCACCGCAGCTAGTTGACAGAATTGTTTTCTTTTAAATTCGCATGTATTGGGTCTCTATTGGGTTATATGCTCATAGCTAGTAAGCTATCATTTGGCATGCATAATAGGCATATTAATCACGCATAGAATAAAACGTTACTAAATATCATATTTACAGTAGGTACCTACACGTTTACCCTTTACCACTTTACTACTACCACTACTTACCACCACCACCACTCCAGCGCCACCACCACCCCTTACCACTTTACTGGGGGTGATTATTGAACTTAACGAAAATATCGGGACTTTTGAACTTTTCCAAGTTATTTATTATCAACTTTACTGGTAGAAACAAGTGTTAGGTCCTCAGTGCTTCCCCGTCTATTGCGGTTAGCTTAACGGGACAGCCTAAATTAATTGCGGACTAACTCTAGGTCCGTAATTAACTCTGAGTCCATAATTAACGCCCCTAAAACAACTCAGCTTAAACAATTAGATACAAGTTTAGCGCTTAGACTTGGCTTGGTCTGGCTTAGTCTGAAGTTGAGGCGTAAGTGTTTAGTAAGTATGTAAGCTAATACTACTAATACTAACGTACGTAGACTAAGGAATACTACTCTATAATACTGTCAATGGTTAACGACAAGAGAGCAATCCTGAATACTATAGAGAATAGACGCAGCAAAATTATTGGGCATTTATTGATATGACACGACAACTTCTTTAAGAACATTTTAGAAGGATGAATTGAAGGGAAAAGAGGAGAAGAGCGGACCTAGGCGAAGCTACATGGACCAGATAAAGGAGAAGGCCGGTGTCATGTCGTATCAGGAGGGCAAGGAGCTGGCTTATAGGAGAGGTGATTAGAAGAAACTCCACCGAAAAGAGTAACTCTTAAGTGTGATGATGGACGAAGGAAGTAGGTAGTTTAGGTAGATGATTTTGTGCTCCTAACACATCTATGGCGTCCTGCACTACGTTAGCCGACTCGCGGTCTCGACTCAGAACACGTTTACCCCAACGGCTGTCGGTTTTTCGCGAGAAATGGCCGTTCCACTGCCACTTCAGAGGCCCGAGTACAAACATTCGAAACCTTATACAAAAAAATCATACAAAATTTTAGTTCCAAGTATATACGCTCATACAAATTTCTCGATAACGTTACGCAGGATTCGAATATTCGTACTCGGTCCTCAGCTTGCTAAATCTTTGAGCTATGTCGATAACTTTGGCTCTCTGTCGGTTAGGAAATCTATCCTTCAAAGAAACTGTATGACGCACAGATTGAAAACTTTCGTTGCATGTAATAATTATGAGTTATTTATTTTGTATGTTTCCAATTGTTAACCTTACAAGTTTGACATGACTGTGTATTTGTATATTTGGCTGTGGCACCATAGCTCCCAAACGGATGGACCGATTTCAATAAGATTTTTGTTAATCAAAAGGTAGTTTAAATTGCCGCGTCCGCCAAACGTAGTTAGGACGCCCTCCGGCCAGGTGGGAAGACGAGCTGCGAAAGACTGCAGGCTGATGCTGGATGCGGCAAGCTGAAGACAGGGCGCTATGGCCCTCATCAGGGTAGGCCTATGTCCAGCAGTGGACTAGAATAGGCTGATGATGATGATGATGAAGATGAGTTTAATCGGGATGGTTCTAAGCTAAGTTTTATTAAAATCTCTTCGCCCCTTTTTGAAATATTGATCTTTGAAATGATAATGTTGGGGTTTTCAACTTTTCTAAGTTGTTTAGGATATAAAAAAAAATGCGCTTGTACCAACGCCAGGGCAATGGGCGCAGTAATTCGTGCCGGGCGATCGTTGCTGAACACAAATTGTTTCATTTGCCGCTGATCCTGCCTTCATCAAACGGCAGAGATTTTGTTCTTAAAAGTCCAATTTTCCAACAAATAAACAGTAATGTACAGTGATCGGATATTTCTATGCCACACCGCGAGATGTCAAGTAGAAATGGTAGTATGGATTACTATGGATACGCCATTTGGCCCGCGATACCAATTAAACTGTTCGAAAAATAAACAATATTATATCCGTGTTGGTATTATGTATATAAAATAAACGACATTAAATAAGCAGTAACCTGCAGCAGCAGACCTGCTGCTCCAACTGAACCCAACCCAACCGGGTTTGGGATAAATTACATTCCGTGAAATTCTGCGTCAATTTGGGATACAATGACGGTTTAAGAGTGCTTTGGAGTGACTTATGGGAGTATTAATTTACTTCTAATGTAACGTGTTGGAAGAAAAAAAAATAATTACAGACTGATGTCGTTTTGTAAACAGTTTTTTTTCAGCATTCTAAACTATGTAAATTATCAATATTATTGTTCATTTATTTTCAAACGCATCACATTGATAATTATTATGTAAGAAAAGTTGAAAAGCTCCCGACATTGTCATTTTAAAGTTCATTATTTCAAAAACGGGTGAACCAATTTTAATTAAACTTAGCTAAGAACCTTCTGGATTAAACTAGCTTTCGATTTAAAAAAACCGCATCGGAAGAACCGATCCGTGTGGTAGCTATGCTGCCACAGACAGATACACAGACATACAGACACATAGATAGACAGGGTATTTTTTTGGGTCGGGGGTTAAAAATGCATAAAATGTAGTATTAATTAAGTACTTTAATGTGAGATTGAACCCTCCGTTTCGAGTCCGAGTCGCACTTGGCCGGTTTTATCTGTAAACAAACTTTAGTTTCATCGCATTTTATTATTTGAATCACGAGACGAAAAAGATAGAAGTCTGGCAAAATTATATTACAGAAAAATACAGTTGTTTTGTACAAAACGTTAACCAAAGAGTTTTAGTTACAGTCGAGCAATAAAGCAAAAAAAATGAAAATGCCGTCGGGGTAAAATAGTTATTTGTTATACAAGGGTGCAAAGTTATATTTTACCCGCGAGTGTGGAATTGGAACACAAGCAAGCGAAAGGATTCTATAGTTGAACCACGAGCGAAGCGAGTGGTTCTAAATTAGAATCCTGAGCGTAGCGAGTGTTTCAACACACGAGAAGTAAAATACTTTTTGCACCCGTGTGTAACACAAAACTTTTCACCTCACTGCAGCGAGGAAAGCGCGACATCCAAAAAACAGCTCATAAAAATAAATCTTCATCACTGGAATCACAATTTTTTTTTACAACATTGTAACATAAAACTCTGGAAGTTGTGTATTTTTACGTGAGTCGGAGTCGGTGAGAAAAATTTGGTTGACAATGTTGACATTTCTGACGATGAAATTGCATCGACTCAACTTGTGCGTTCAGAATTATATTCAACATCATTATAAAAAAAAAATGTTTCTTATAGTATTTTATTAAATAAAGCTAAATTTGGTATTTTTTGTTAAATTCTCAAACCATTATTCATTTATTTAATGATGATTAATATCGAACGAACCATTATTATGAGCGTTTTACGTTTTGTTATCTGTCAAAAGCTACTTAAACACGCTATATTCCAAGGTCAAATCACTTTCCCCACTAGTGGATAAAACGCGATTTTACCCGCTTGTATTAAAGGATAAAATACGGCTTTCCGAGGCAGTGAGGGGAAAATGTATTTGCCTTTCTCGGTTTTCTGCATGTTTGTTTAGTAATCGAACTTTTACGAGGACTTTATTTGATCATAGTGAAATAAATAATAATAATAAATATCATGGGACAATTGACGCTAATTGACCTAGTCCCAAACTAGGCAAGTCCTGTACTATGGGTACTAGACAACGGATAAACATACTTATAAATTCTAGATAAATACATACTTATAAATGTATACATCCAAAACCCGAGAACAAACATTCGTATTTATCATACAAACATCTGCCCCGACGACTGACGTCAAACGTCAAATAAACGAATAACTCAGGTATGTAAGTCGAGTGTAGCCCGACGATTTAGCCTAATCCTATACATATAGATGGTTTTTTCTTCGCACGCCGCTCGTATAAACTCTGATGGATTCCAAAATATTGCAGTCCTAGCAAAAAGATGAGTACTCTCCATATTGCAATCCTCTTTTACAAGTAAATCAAATCTCAACTATTCTAGAGTCAACGAGAGTTTCCAGCCTAACTGCGTAATGAGATAAGTTCTGCCAACCACGACGTCGCCAGCTCAAGGGATTTTAAAACTTATGACGAACCAGTAAAGGCTAGGATAGGTGTAGTTACTGGCTGGTTTGAGCTAGTTCAAACTGGTTTAGCGGTTAGGGCACACTTAGTTGGCATTGTTTAACATTTCACCTTAATTAGAGAAGAGTGTATCTACTTACGTAGACCTACCTACATAGAACTTTTTCGGCCGAAAATGAGGATAAGCAGGTAATATATTTGAAAAAATTCAACGGTCCTTCGCTTCTTAAAACTATAAATCATGTATGCATCATAATCATTCTATTTTAATCATGTAACATTTCTATACTGAATAATAGAACTCAATTGAAACGAATAATTTATACAACATTCATCACTGTACTGTACTGTTTCATCTTTCTGTATGTGTCGAATGTATGTGAATAAATGTTTGTTTCTCTCTCTCTCTCTCTCTCTCTCTCTCTCTCTCTCATCATATCAGCCTGAAGAGGTCCACTGCTGGTTATAGACCTTCTTTAGACCTCCTTTGTGCCACTCGCAGCCAATTGCTTCCCGCGGTCTTTACCAGATCCGTCCACCTTGCGGGAGGTCTACACCAACATTTCGTCTTCCATTACGCGGTCACTACTCTAGAATCTTACGGCCCCAACGGCCATCAGTACTGCGAGTAATGCGCCCCGTACACTGCCACTTAATATGTCCAATCATAGGGCCGAGTACTAATATTTGAAACCTGCGTAACGTAATCGAGTAGTAAACGTTATCGAGAAATTTGTATGACGTTTGGAACAGCGTCCGCCTGTGATCGTATTTCCCTTTTCACCGTCATGTGTTACACTGTTTTTTTGCCGTGGCCCCTGCCGCGGCACAATGCTGAGAGGGATCCTGTTCAACGTCTTTGTTCACTTCTTTTAATTGTTTTTCATTATACTTGTCAATTGTGTACGTTGAATAAATATTTTTCTATTTCTATTTTCTATTTGGAACTAAAATTTAGTATGAGGTTTCTCGATTTCGATGCGATAACTTAACGTTACGCAGGATTCGAAAACTTTCGTGCTCGGCCTACATTTATTGGTATTGTTCATTCTTGATTGGGACTTTTATGCCCGTTTTCACCAACGACTCCTAAAATTTAAGGGATCCCTTAGGTCTTTTAGGTGACACCTAAGACCAACGTAACACCTAACTGCTTAGAGGGCCCCCTATGTTTAGGGGGTCGAATATTGACCCCCTACCGCTAAGTGACAGACGCGCAGTCGCAGATGCGTTTTAATTTTTATAGATTATCGTGCATTTGTTATGCAATAATTAACTAAATTGATAAGATTTATATAAAATGGAAGTCTATTTAAATGATTTTGTAGTTTGGAAGCTGTTGAAAAATTTGATTTAATATTCACATCAAACTTATTTAGACCAGTCTGAAGATCAGATGATTTATCAAAGTATGATAGGTACTAGATTTATTATAAGATACACCTACTCGTAGAATGTCGAAAGAAAGCGTGCTTTTCATACTTGAAAAATTTAACATTATAGGTATTTGGAATATAACGATAACTGAGAACAGAAGAAGAATAATTTTATATCAAAGGAAGACCTCATCGCAGCTGGACGAATGCCTAATATTCATTATCAGTCTATTAATGACCCTCAGAATACAAAACAAACGAGAAGCCGCGTTCAATCATAACAGCACGCCGCGCACTGTGTCAACTTTTTATTGATTTCGCTACCAGTTTATACTTAAAATATAATCCCATTTTGTTTTTTATAAACCCAACGGTATTTCTGCATGTAAGAATCACACTAGAAGGAATTAATTAACATTGTCATTCGTACAACATGTCACGATACGCTGCGTGCACGGAGATGAACGAAACTGCACTATTTAAGTGTTTTTTTGGTTGCTTTAGTTAGGGCGCACTCGTGGGTTCTGGTCTGTTCTGTATTGTACGGGTTTCAAAGAAATCGAATAACACAATACTTTAAAAACATGTACCGTTCATGAATAAATAATCAGATAACTAATCATTCCAGTTTCAGTCAGTGAATGCTCGCTAATAAACTACAATCATCGCACCGAAAGTTCGAAAAAAAAAATCAGGATGGCAGAGATAATGTAATACAGCCTAGTCAACATTTAAAAATAAGAAATAAGACGTCAATTTAGTATTAACAATATATTTGTCTAGTTTTCTATGTTTTTAACATGTTGGTTTAATTTTTTATAGACGATTTTTGAAGTTGTTTCTCTTAAAAAAAATTATCGATACAAAACCGGTTTTAGAAATCGCTATAGTCCGTCACTTAGTTAGGTGACCCCTATTAAGGTGTTACCTAGGATGGTGAAAATGAAATTAGGTTAGGGAGAGATATAAGAGGCCACATATGATAGGGGTCCCCTGACTAGGTGATGACTTAGGTGTCGTTGGTGAAAACGGGCATTAATCATTCTTGATTGCCAGAAGCATCAAGTTTCCTTCAATCTCTCATGACCTGTAGCAGCAAACAGTGCCCTAAGCACGACTTGTCGAATCCTGCGTCACGTAAACTCGAATAGTAAACTATGACGAGTTTGTATGACGTTTGGAACAGCGCCCGCCCGTGAGCGTATTTGGAACTAAAATTTAGTATGAGGTTTCTCGATCTCGATACGATAACCGTAACGTAAGGCAGGATTCGTAAAGTCGTGCTTAGGGCACAGCTAATATCATTAAGCATGAAGCTGGTAGCACAGCAGCGGTGGTTGACACGGGCTGTGGTCCAGTGTTTGCACTGGGTGGGTGATTCTGCTAAACTAAAATTTTACAAATTACAGACACAATAGTTTCTATTGCTATAATAATTATAAACGTATATTAGGAAAATTTGGAAAACCCGCGCCATTTTCATTTATAATTTCATTGTCTCAAAAATGGCTTAGCTGATTTTGGTGAAACTTAGCTAACTCGATTAAACTAACTTTCCAGTAAAAAAAGCTACGTCCGAATCTATCAATACTACCCTGACTATGAAGCTTGAGGTCCCGGGTTCAAATCCCGGTCGGGGCAGATGTTTGTATGATGAATACGAATGTTTGTTCTCGGGTCTTGGATGTTTAATATGTATATAAGTATGTATTTATCTATATATAAGTATGTTTATTAAGTATATTTAAGTATCTATATATAAGTATGTCTATCCGTTGTTTGGTACCCATAGTACAGGCTTTGCCTATTTTGGGACTAGGTTAATTGGTGTCAAATTGTCCCGTGATATTTATTTATTTATTTTTTATTTAATTCGTTTAGGAGCCATGAGTTAAGTTTATTGCTGAAACATTTTTATGGAATTATAGAAACTTTACTGGTCCAGCCTCTTGTATTTTGGGGAAATATTTTTTTTTACCCAATTGTTATGTACTTATAACAAAAGAAATTGCACTGTTTTAATCTAATTCAATTCTAGTCCCCATAGTCAAAGAAAACACCCTAGTCCACTAAATTGGTAGAGATACCTAACCAAGTACATCTACATCATACCTAGTTGTGATACTTGTGTACGGCCGTGTGTGCATATGTGCGGAATGCGGGTAGCAACAAGTTCCTTTGAGCGATAGCATAGTTTCAGTTAACAATTAGTGGCTCTTTTGTGCCCGAAATGTTTGGAAGAGTTGGGACAAGATTTTGGCGAATTTCCGCGCACCCCAGTTTGTTGAGACTTTTGGGAATGTACCTACATTGACACGTGTAAGGACGCTTTTGTTGGAAACTCGTTGACACAAGTGAAAGTCAATTTGCATTTAAGTTATTCCGACTTTTAAAAACACGCGTTTGTTTTGTGAGCAATGAGAAAAAAAATGTATAATGTCCATTTATCATATCTCGCTAAATAAATTTAGAAAAATCTTCAAAGACAGCAAAAAAAAATTAAACCGCCTAATTAGGTATAATAAAATTTTGGCAACAACTCTACCACACTTTTTCACTGTTGAAAATGAAAGTCAATAGTTACTACAATAATAAACCTGTGCCCTAAGCACGACTTGTCGAATCCTGCGTCACGTAAAATCGAATAGTAAACTATAACGAGTTTGTATGACGTTTGGAACAGCGCCCGCCCGTGAGCGTATTTGGAACTAAAATTTAGTATGAGATTTCTCGATCTCGATACGATAACCGTAACGTAACGCAAGATTCGACAAGTCGTGCTCAGGGCACTGTATCCATTATCATTTTCGCTTGAATAAAAAGTAGCTTAGGAAAGACGTCCACTGCTGGACATAGGCCTCCCCCAAGGCTCTCCACTCTGACCGGTCTTGTGCTGACTGATGGCCGATGGGGTCAGCAGGTTCTCGAATGGCGTTCACGGACCGGGAGACAAGCTGTCGGTAGGCCTCCAACATGATGGAGCGAAGACCTAGTAAAGATCGCGGGACCGCGGTGGATGCGGTTAAAGATATGTTTTCATGCAATGCCTCCACCGTGTCACATAGACCACACTATCACTACGTGTACACTGACGCAGAAACTCTCGACGATCCAATTCTCAAAGCACCAAAGCCACCTTTTAACGTTTCCTTAACCATAAGCAGAAACGTTTTTGTTTTAATTCAGTGCCATATATCACTTTGCCTGTAAGCTATCTAGGTTTTCCCCTCCCAGCCTTCAGCCAAATGTGTTACAACATAAGAAATAATAATTTATCCATGTTGTTGTGCATATACGAGAGAGGTTCCGAGTGTAAGACAGTGGGCGGGCGTAATCTATGGAAGCATCTCAGAGATAAGGGGAATGGAACAGCCAGACCCATTTTTCACCAACGTAAAAAATCTCGTTTTATAATGACAATTCGGCTTAAATTGCTGGCTTAAAGAGATGTTGGTTTAGCGCACTTCATATTGGCAATGAAATGGAGAGGTGTTTAGTGTATATTACTAGAAAATACTCATGCATTCTTAATCGCGATTCATCCCACATGGCCGAAAATTTTTTTTGGGAGACGGTTTTACTTTTTTGATAAAAGGTTTTATTTTCATAATTTTACGTTAATTTTTTTTAACAAACCTATGAAGTAAGTTTACCCTTTCAAACAAATTAAGAATCTTTAAAGTCCACTCATAATTGGCGGAGTAATAGCGTTACAAACATACAAAAAAACTAGCGGTATCGAATTAAGAACCTCCTCCTTTTTTTTTGAAGTCATATAATCATCTGTGACATTATCGTCAAGAATGTGAGGAGAGTTCCAAACGCTTAGGGGACACTTATTAATGTATGTGTCACATTAATAACTCTTTAGTTTTTTCATTGAAATGTTGGTTTTGATCATGAATTTAATTTTTGTTTTTTGTACTCGAATTCGATTATTTGTATTTCGTTTTTTTTTCCTGTTTTTTTTGTACAATAAAGTGTTCACTTACTTAGAATGTATTCTTGAATTTGTATGCATATGGGTTCATTGTCCTGAAATAAAACATTTTTCATTTCATTTTTTTTTTTTCATTTATTTACCTCGTTCTGTGAAGAAGATAATTCGATACAAACTTTGAACATGTTAACAGTAATACCTACCTCTTCAAAACAACCTACATCCCAGTCGTAGGCGTTTCCCGTTGCGTCCAGATTTACGACTGGAGTAAGTTATGTCTTTGGTCGGATAGTGCAGTAATCGCGTTTAGCAAGAATACGATACTGCAAGGATACAGTGTAGGGTCGTCGTATTTAGCAGTAATAGTAAGGGTAGCTTAATCTGCTACAGGGTTGTGAATTAATTCAATTTATTCGATTCAATCGCTTTAATATTTGTCTTGGCTGGCGTTTGGGGTGCTGTTGAAATATAGGCAGTCTCGGGGTGATATTTTCTGTTACCGCATGCGAAATTTTGTTAGATTCGTAATGGAATTTACAGTTTCAGGCTGGCACGAAACAGATACTTAATGTTTTTTATTAAACTACGAGCTGTTGCCCGCGACCTACTCTGTCTCGCAAAAATTAGGCAATTTAACGAAAAAAGATCTCCTCGTCAAATCCAAATCCATCCAGCCATTTTTGTGTGATTTAATTGAGTACCTACCTAACAATAAAGATGTAAACATTCGAACTTTCCAATTTATAATATTAGTAGCATTGCCCCTAGAATTGCATATGTGCGTCAGATTTACAGATACTATTTCAAATAATTCAAATAAATTTTTGACTTCAAGCAATTAACTACCTATTGTTTTCGTTATATCTTGACTCAAGAGTTTGTGTAACACCCCGCTTTCTATTGTGCATATTTTTCTATATTAGGTTTAAAAAGTCATTATTCTTATATAGTCTGTTAAGCTGTCTTCAAGGTTGCATTCACAATTAGCTCTTCAAAAGTAATCCGGCGATGGGGGAGTCTTTTCCTTAAATTGGTACAGTCGGGAGCAATAATACTTATTGCACTTTGGATGTGTGTGCCTAATTTTATTGTAATGTACTAATGAAAACCAAAATATAAATTTTACTTTAGAATACTTGGCGTACAGGAAGACGAAGTGTGGGAAGGCCTCCCGCAAGGTGGGCGGACGATCTGGTAAAGATTGCGGGAAGCCATTGGCTGCGGGTAGCACAAGACAGATCGTCGTGGAGATCCTTGGGGAAGGCCGCCGTCCAGCAGTGGACGTCTTCTGGCTGATATGATGATGATGATGAAGATGATGTAATTGAACTGCACAATTAAATCAATTATTGCTGGAGCCACCGCTAGAGATGCATTATATGCGCCGATGTACTTATACACATTGTAACGATTTAACCGAATAGTGCAACGTACAGTTAAAACTGTCCGAGAAAACTATATCTTCCGATCTTCTGGCCCGCTATTTCAACAACTTTACAATTGTCAGTTTTCAATGACGATTCGGTGTTAACTGCTGACTTGAAGAGCTTTTGTTTTAGCGCGCTTCATATTGTCAAAGAAATGTCAAATTGTCATACAAAACTGACAGTTTTATTATAAAGATGGCGAAATAGTGGCCTGGTATCATAGGAAGATTGAAGGAACCTCAACTGGATCAAATGACTAGCAAATGTCAAGTTATTTCAAGTGCTCATATCCAAAGCAAAAATATTGTCAAAAACATTTTTCTGAGAAGAGCCGATCTTTAATGTACATGATACTGATGATACTGATGATAATGTACATGACATTCAGCCAGAATTACATTTAATTCATTTTGCTACCTAGAATACGAGCTGGCGTTTAATTTAAATAAATATGAAATGTAACATTTTGGGAAATAAACTAAATATTAAATTCTAAAAACAAATTCTTTTAAAGTAAAAAAAAAATAAGAGTCCAAACTGTGCTTGTGATTGTACGAAGCTCCGCCTTTGATGTGTTCGCTAAGATGCGTTAGGGGACGTAATAACCTTGAAACGAAGCGTGGGGTGCGATCGGACCTTAATGAAAATCGGTATATCGTACGCAAAAATAATGATACCCTCCCTTTGTCACGACTGCTCCAGAAAATCATTATTATGAGTTGCATTTTTTATTGGTCGCCATCAATTTTCATTGTAGTTTCTTAGGTCAAAATAGAGGCGTAGCTTAACTCTCAACAAGTTCTTTACTTGAAACCAATAGACTTGTCTAATGGATGAGACGGAGCGAAGACCTGGTAAAGATCGCGGGACCGCGGTGGATGCGGAAAGCACAAGACCGGTCTGAGTGGAGAGCCGCGGGGGAGGCCGCCGGCCAGCAGTGGATGACTTTCGGCTGACATGATGATGATTACAGATTTATATTTTTTTATGATGATTATAGATAATATAGCGTATGGACATAATAATAATAATATCATGAGATAAATTGACACCAATTGACCTAGTCCCAAACTAGGCAAAGCCTGTACTATGGGTAAACATACTTATATAAATAAATACATACTTATAAACATCAGGCACTTTGGCACTCTGCTTCTGATGCCAGCAGTCCAATGGTTCTAAAAAATTAAAACAATTATAAAACCAGCGCTAGTGAAGTTACTCCGCTATTAAACCATGCTTCAAAGAAAAAGAAGATACTATATGAAAAAAAACTTGAAAACTCACCAACTCCTTCGATAAATCCAAAGGCCATTAAGAACTAGGTACATTATCTTAAACTATTTGCGCAAAAAAGTAGTTTTATCACTTTATTCTCCAAAAAAGGCAAGTTTGGAAACGTCTTACTCATCGCTTAGCCATTGTGCGAGTTGGCGCGACAAGGGTGTCATTAGCGACTCGTCACACGCGCTTTGCCACGAGACACACTGCTGCTGCCGCTAAGCAGCTCGAATTATCAAGCTTAGGCACAGCAATGAGGGCTGCCGCAGGTCAAAAATCCGCTAGGATCGACTGTGAGGTCCATCTGTCCATGAGAGACAAGGTACCAAGGTACCTAGGTAAGATAGTCTACCATATCTGTTTTTAGCCCCCGACGAAAAAGAGGGATGTTATAAGTTTGACATGTGTGTCTGTGTATCTGTGTGTCTGTGTATCTGTGTGTCTGTGTATCTGTGTATCTGTCTGTGGCATCATAGGTCCAAAACGGGTGGACCGATTTCGATGCGGTTTTTTTTAATCGAAAGCTAGCTTAATCGAGATGGTTCAAAGCTAAGTTTCATTAAAATCGGTTAACCCGTTTTTGAAATGTTGAACTTTGAAATGACAATGTCTGGCGTTTTTCAACTTTTCTAAGTTGGTTATTTTGGAATCTCCTTGTACTGTTTTGTGGTTTTCAATAAAGAATATTTGTATTGTATTATATTGTATTGTATTATATTGTACCAAGCCAAGGTATTGGTGGAAATTGACAGATAGACCTCATTGTGAATGAGGCATGACTGTGCTGAGGTCCATTTCCTCCCTCACATCAGTCTCTCCTTCCGCTGCAACACACAGACCCAACTATCACCACTACAACTGACGTATTTCAGAACTCTCTACGAGGTTCGACACGCTCATGGTCGGTTTTTTAACCCCCGACGAAAAAGAGGGGTGTTATAAATTTGACCTGCGTATCTGTGTATCTGTGTGTCTGTGTATCTGTGTATCTGTCTGTGGCATCGTAGCTCCCAAACGGATGGACCGATTCCGATGCGGTTTTATTTAATCGAAAGCTAGTTTAATCGAGATGGTTCTTAGCTAAGGTTCATTAAAATCGATTCACCCGTTTTTGAAATATTGAACTTTGAAATGACGATGTCAGGGGTTTTTCAACTTTTATAAGTTGGTTAGGTTATATACTTCTTAAACTTGAGAACTACGCTCTAGGTGGAGTTCGCTCGGTCAGTACCTCTTCATGCCTTTAATTTCCGATCTTCGGCGCCCTGTGTCCTCAAACCAGCTGACTCATGACTCATCGACAGCGCGTCACTTCTTTCTGACGGTAATTATCTGTGGCACGGCGTGACTCGGCGCGACGTAGCACCCAAAGCACTTACACGGAAGGAGCCATTAGCTTATCTTCACGTTTTGGTTATGATACTTGGATGACATATTAACTACGGAATCCTTAGATCATGCATGTGACTGCATCGAAATATCGGGAGCTCATCTAAACCCAGTAAGATAATCGCGGTCAAATAATATCCCGTAGTTAATTATGTCTAATGCATGTATCGCGAATCATTCAAAAACTGTTATTCACAATGAGGCTTTTTAACACCAGCTTGTCTAGTGTCACTTTTGTCACCTTCACCATGATGTTTGATAACACATTCATTATGATAATACATAAAATAAATCACAGCCAACGATAAACAATTAAAATGAAGTGCCAAAAAGTGAATTTTCTAGCAAGTAGCGGGTGGTGGGTAGTAGTTGCGGGTAATAGGACCTTGTGCGAGGTCCGTCCGGATAGCTACTTCTTACTCGTTAATCCTGCCGCTGAGCAGCAGTATTTGCACTGTTGTGTTCCAGTGTGGAGAGTAAGACAGCCGGTGTAATTAAGGGCACAAGAGGCATTTCATCTTAGCTCTCTAGGTTGATAACGCGTCGGCGAACCCTCCGGGGTTGTGGGTGTCTATGGGCAGTGGTGATTACTTACCATCAGTGACCCACTTGCTCGTTTGCCTTCCACGTCGTATAAAAAAAGCAAGCTCATACTCTAAGAGAAAGGACTAAATCAATTTGAAACATGGCGGGCTAAGCTCGATTTGTATACGTGAGTGATACGTTTGTTTCACTATGATGGAGTCTCATTTTATCCGCGCGTCATAAGTTCCTTGTTGTTCCGTACACAACTACATTATGTTTACTTTCATAACAAAATTTGTTACGTTCCTACAAACTAATTATTAAAGAAAACCGTAAACTGTAACCAAAGTAACAGTGGTGCAAGCACTGGCTGCTTTGGCGTCAAGAGCTACTCCCGTCTTAAATACTTCGTGGCGTGATGGCTTAGTACAGTTTATCGGACGCTGGCAGCCCTAGCGATTGTCTATTGTTTCGATAAAAATAGGGACTCCGGCGCGGGGTGAGACGATTATAGCCATCGATGGGCGATTAACGAGTCTGGAATTTTGTTTCGATACAATGCGTATGAGATGAAACGAATCATTCCAACCCATGGTCCAAAAAGAGGGATGTTATACTTATGCCGTGTATATCTGTCTGTCTGTAGCTCCCAAACGGATTGACTTTTTTTAACCGAGACGGGTTTTAGCTACTTTTTATCAAAATCTGTTCAGTCGTTTTTGAGATAATTAAAGAAATGAGAAAGTTATTTGCATAATAAAAGCAATTTACAATGACATTAAATCTAAGCTAAAACTAAATAAACTAAAACTTAAAACTAAATTAAATCTAAATAAGGCCCCCGTGGCATGGTGCCCAAAAGGCTGGCAGCGTTGCCTCGCTGAATAGCGATGCTGATTCTTTGAGAGAGAAAACTGCCAGCTCTTTGGTCACAAGTTGCATCTACTAAGCGTTGTTTCAACTCTGAAATAAGCTTGTAAGCGCCGGGACCCCATGGACCCAAGGTTTCAAACCCGACAGCAACAAAATTGTAGTTAGGACCGAGGGTCTGATATTTGGACATTTTTGTATTTTCGGCCGTTTCCTTTTTGTGTGGTTCTCTGGAGATGTGAGGGTGCTACAGTATCGACACAAGTGAGAAAGTTAGGAAGGCGTGTCCAACATGCTCTTGGCCAATTTTCTTTTTAACCGACTTCAAAGGAAGAGGTTCTACGTTCCAATGTAAGTGCCTGTGTTTTTTTTTTATCACACTCGTATTTTAGTAAGTACAATTATACTCGATAGCTTTAAATGGCATCTCACGAAGCTTAAATTTACTTTCCGCTGACGATTGAACTATAAATTATACAATAGACCTCACTACCTTCACTCTTCTAAATTTGATTATGAACTCGAAATTCGGACAAATTAATATTTATTCTTGGAACTCGAAATTATTTCGGAATTCAAACTTCCGCGATTTCATGACGAAAGTTGCCTCTGATTGTTGTACTACCCACCTACCGATTAATCTGGCCCGAATTATTCTTTATTAACGAATTGCTGGGTAAGTACACGCCTTCGACACAGCGCAACGGAAGGCGAAACTCGAATTAAAAGTTATTATGTCATATTGTCACGGTCAACACGGCTGTCAACTTGGGTTGAACAGTTAAATCAGCTTTAACTTTACGTCAAGTGAACCCTGAGTTAGTGATTTCTGTATAATCCAGGTTGATTAAGTACTTTACGACAACTACTTTGGCATTAAAAATCTGTGAGTTAACTACTAACTTAATCGAGTAGTGAACATTATCGAGAAATTTGTATGACGTTTAGAACAGCACCCGCCCGTGAGCGTATTTGGAACTAAAATTTAGTATGTGGTTTCTCGAATCCGATACAATAACGTAACGTTACGCAGGATTCGAAAACTTCGTGCTCGGCCTACTGAACTCATTTCAAATTTACCATTTTGAGAATGCAAACCGCTTCCCATTGCGCTTTACGTCCCAACCTTAACGTTTCTAACAATTGATTAAAGAGTTTCAATTAAAATTGTTCCGTGTTGCGAAGCGAATAATGGAAGTCATCTGTTTTTCATTGATTAGTACAGACGCGAGGTTGAAAAAGCGTCGTCACTATTTAATGACCTGATCATATAAAAGAATGCCATTTTAAACAATGTGGACTTATACATAGACATAGAAATACTTCCAAAGAGCCCAAACTTGGCGGATTTACTTGTGGATAAGATTCTGCTTAAATTTCGTGCACAATTTATGCAGTTTTATTATCGAGGGCTTATGATTATGAAGTACAATGCCCTAAACACGACTTGTCGAGTCCTGCGTCACGTAAAATCGAATAGTAAACTATAACGAGTTTGTATGACGTTTGGAACAGCGCCCGCTCGTGAGCGTATTTGGAACTAAAATTTAGTATGAGATTTCTCGATCTCGATAAGATAACCGTAACGTAACGCAGGATTCGACAAGTCGTGCTTAGGGCACAGGCCACTTATAATTGTCTTGTTGATTTCGCTACCCGTTTACACTTAACATAAATAATCATATTCTACTTTCTATAAACCTAATGGCATTTCTAAATGGCATGTTAGAACGACACGAAAAGGGATAAATTTGTATTTCATTGCCATTCGTAAACACGTCACGATACGCTGCGTGCTCGGAGATGACTACGCGAAACTAGTGCTCTATTTTTAAGATTACTTTTAGTTTCCTCAGGTTTAAGCGCGCTCGTGGGTTCTGGTTTGTTCTGTTTTCTGAGATACTCGACTCACATACGTGAGTGACCCTTATATTTCAATTGTAAGCTACTAAAATTTAATAACCTAAACAACTCGGTAAAGTTGAAAACCCTCTACATTGTCAATTCAAAGTTCAATATTTCAAAAACGGGTTTAATGAAACTTAGCTAGCATTCGATTAATGAAAACCGCATAGAAATCGGTCCATCCGTTTAGGAGCTATGATGCCACAGACATATACTCTTTTTGCGTCGGGGGCTAATAAGTGAGAAAACCAAGTGTTTGTTGACTTGAAAGCAAGATGTTTTGCACTTAACACGTTCTGTCTTACAACAGATCCAAGCTACCTCAGGCAGAGGGTCGAGCACGACTTTACGAATGCTGCGTAACGTTACGGTAATCGTATCGAGATCGAGAAACCTCATACTAAATTTTAGTTCCAAATACGCTTACGGGTGGGCGCTGTTCCAAACGTCATACAAACTCGACAACGTTTACTGTTCGATTTTACGTGACGCAGGTTTCGAAAAGTCGTGTTCGGTCCTCAGGTTTAGCGACAGCCTCGTAGGCCTTATTTGCTCTCCCCCTATCTTACAATCCAGAAGTCAAAGCCTCCACACGGGCCTTATCGCGCTCCGCCCCGGCTCAACTTGTGTGCAGAGCTTATATTTGACTTGCCAACTCCACGGGTCTTCTGTTAAGTCGGTACACTTGAGGTTTGTCGTCGGATTATTGTTGGCTAATGCGGTGACCTTGTTAGTTAAACTTGCATATGATTAGTTGGTGTAATGTGGACTGTGGAAATCACTGGAAAGTTTTATTAAATTGTCTAAATTTATTAATTTTATTAAATTTATTCTGGAGTCGAAACATTGGGACCGTGGGGACCGGGAGCCCGAAAGATCTTTAGAGATCTTTCTGGGCGCCTGGTCAGCGAAACACGTACCCAAAATGCTGGTCTGTATTTGGCTCAAAGGCTTAGCATTGCCATTCAACGTGGCAATGCCGCCAGCATTTTGGGAACGTTGCCCACTGGAAGTGGTTTATTTTTAGATCTATAATTTTTAAGTTAGTTTTAGATAATTGTCTAAATATAAAATTGCATCAGATGATGATAACATATCCGCAGTACTCGTAGAACTAAGGTTACCGACATAGCCCGAAGAATTGCGAAACTTAAGTGGCGGTGGGCGGCGCACATTGCTCGCAGGACTGATGGCCGATGGGATCAGAAGTTTCTCGAATGGCGGCCGCGGACCAATATAAATTAATGATGCAATTTTCATCATCATCGTCATCATGTCAGCCGAAAGACGTCCACTGCTGGACATAGGCCTCCCCCGCGGCTCTCCACTCTGACCGGTCTTGTGCTTTCCGCATCCACCGCGGTCCCGCAATCTTTCAAGGACTAGTTAAGCTTTCCTATTTTTTTATTAACGATGCAAAGCGCGTTTCAATATCCAAATGAATCTTTTAAATTGATTTCGGACATAAACAAAAGGAAATTTCGTTTATTTTTAAAAGGCCTTACACATCGATATAATATGTATTATATAAACATTAAAGATAGGCCACGCACCTGTTCAGCGCTAACAAAATGCGGCCCTCACTCATTAGCTGTGATTTGACTGACATAAAATCAAACATCAAGGGATTGGAAGTCACCGAATAACCTATTCACCTATAATTGCTTGTCCACGCGCGGTGAAGCGGTGGTGTATCTGCCTATTTTTTAAGGGCGTTAGGCTCTATATTTCAGCCTACAATTTTATCAAAATTACGTTTGTACCCCACCGTTACACGTTACACCCATTGTAACACAATTATGCCCCATGCGATGCTCATTTGTTACACATTGGTCACACGTGTGCGGGAAACAGTCATGCCCAAGTATTTGCTAATTGATAAAAGATAAGGGAAATATATTTTTAGCAGATTACGGAGGCAAAGATGGGTCGGAAGTGGTGTGCATTAAATTTTAACCCTATTATTCATAAACCTGTTAAAATGCCGTTAAAGTTCGTTTGTCCTTTTTTGTCACATTGACGTTTCCGTTAGTAAGAATAAGACAAAACCTATTTTAGCTAATGGAGGCTTGAGTGACGTTTATTAATATAGGCATAAATATCTATCTATAGAAAAAAAACTCAATTCTAACAAGTACCTTATTTTTTACCCGACTGCCCAAGGATGGTTATGTTTTTCGAGCGTAGGTAAGTATGCATAATTCTTTGGCACGCTCCACAGCCTAAACCGTTTGACGGAATTCAACGTATGAAGTGTCATTGGATTCGTCTCAGTTATAAACGCATTACTTTAACTTGTACGTTTTTTTTTTCATACAACAAGGAAGGCAAACTAGCAAGTGGGTCACCTGATGGTAAGTGATCACCTCTGCCCATGGACACCTGCAACGCAACCCCGTGGGGCTTGCAGATTCGATGCCAACCTAGAGAGCTAAGATGAAATGCCTCTTGTGCCCGTAATTACATCAGCTGTCTTACTCTCCACACCGGAACACACACTGCTGCAAGCACTGCTGCTTAGCGGCAGGATTAGCAAGCGAGATGGTGGTAGCGATCCGGACGGACCTCGCACAAAGTCCTACCACCCGCATGTAACGTACGTAATATTGTAACGTTAAGATTTTATAGAAGGGCGTTTCTCCATGTTCAAATTTGTAAGTAGCGTGACTACGTTTTTTTTGTATAACAACTTTACCGAAAGAAATGCTTTGAGTATTTCATTTTCACTCCGTTTAATTACGGTTGCAGTTTTACGTCACAATGAAAGGAAATGCTCAACTAGATGAAGAAAAGTACAAAAATAATCTGTAGTATCTGGGTTACTCGCTTTGCAATGGTCGTTGTTATGTAGTGACCTGAAACAGCGCTGCAATGTTTTAAAAAAATGTCCAAGTGCTTGTTGGGCATGCCACGGTGGGTTCCGTAGCCATTGAAGAATCTAACAATAAAATAATGATAAATAAATAAAATAAAATAAAATGCGTTTATTTCGGACAACAGACACTAAAGCCTAAAGTTTTATGGCCTAGCACTAAGCAGCAGAAATATGAAGTCGGTGCGGTGCGAGCGGAATATTCTTTGAACGAAGCACCGACTTCATATTTCTTCTGCTTAGTGCTAGGCCGTAAAACTTTAGGCTTTAGTTTCTGTTGTCCGAAATAAACGCATTTTATTTTATTTAATTTATTTATCATTATTTTACGTTTTTTTTCTAAGGTTTTTTTTTTAAAAGCGGTTTTACTTTTTTGTTAAAAGATTTTTGTTTCACAATTTTACGTTGATTTAACATTTTCAGAATTATCCTCCAACTCCTAACCGCTAAGAAGTTCTACCTTCCATCATCAGCTCATCATCATGAGATGATGACTACCAGACGCAAATACTTGAATAACCTTAGAAAACATATGAAACACATAGTATGTGCCTGTAAAATTTGAGGGTTGCCCTCGATTTCCCTAGGATCCCATCATCAGATCATGACTTGGTGACAATGGGACCACCTCAGGAGTATACCCTTTCGAATAAAAAAAGAATTTTGAAAATCGGTCTACAATTGACGGAGTAATCGATGAACATACATAAAAAAAAAAAACATGCAGTGGAACGTAGAACCTCCTCCTTTTTTGAAGTCGGTTAAAAATGAGAACTTCAATTCTAAATATTTCCCAAACGAATGTTTCAATCGAAAAACGATATTCAAGCGCCCCGATATTTTCAATTAACCTATCCATCGATACCCCACACTATGGTGTAGATAAGAAAAAAAAATCGTCCACCGTTTAACTTGCAGTGAGGATTTTTTAACATTTAAAAACTACCACTTTGTTGACGTGATTAACTCACTATTATTATTATGCATTCAAATTCCAGCTTTCTAGTACCAAAAAGTCTCTGAGCTATGCCACGGACAGACAATAGACAGACGGATAGACAGTCAGATGGACGGACATGGTAAAACTATAAAGATTTCTTGTTGACGGCGGAACCCTACAAAAGCGTAGTTACATTTTTACTTAAGATTTTCAACCGGCGAATTTAAAACGATGCAGCGAATAATAAGACTCAAACAAAGCACTCTTGTTATAAAGAAAATTGTGTTATTAGCATCGACTTATGACCGATATACACCATAACTGCAATTTAGAATTTGTAGAATATATTTGGAGAATAAAACATAAAGACTGATTTGCATCAAGTTATGTAGAAAAAAAACGCCACTGTAGCATACTGAATATTTTATCCAGAAGTAATTATTAAATAATGTACATAGAAAGCCACAGAAACCCTTCCCAATACACTCAATATACTCAATCTCCATCAAATTGCAATAAAAAAAATCAAAATGCCTTCCCATTATTTCGTATCCCCGCTGCGCTACCACCGTCCCCGACGTCATTACTTAGGCGACAATGCTTCGAGAACAAAGAGTGAGCTGATATTTTTGAAGTAAAATGCAGTTGGCTTTGAATTGTGAGGCACTCTGAGTGAACGAGTTTCAGCAACGAAAATTAAGTTATGTCAAATCACTTAGTGCTATGATAGTTGATACGGATGCTATCAAGGACAGCAGTATGCTGACAGACAGCAGCAATGGTTGTGGATAGTGGTTTAAAATTCAATTTTAGCCTTTAAAATTACCTAACTAGTTACATACCAGCTTGTACATTTTACACAAACAATATTTAATAATTAAGTATTTGTTTTACTCACACATACAAATATTTCCTTCTCGTGTTAAAAGCGTCCATAAATTGAGATGATTTAAGAGGAGTGAATTTGTGAGTATCTATTAACCGCACAATGGCATGAAAAACAGGAAATTTTTTCCCAAAAATTTGCAATTAACGCCCATGCTTGTTAAAATTAACCTAACCATGATGACTACCAGAAGCATAGACAATACAATACAATACTTACAACACAAAATACTTAACTCTTAACCATATAGGTTTGATGACCTCTTGATATTTCGACGCAGTTACATGAATCAAGATCACGGGCAAACTCCACGGCACGGCACAGCACGGCACGGGGAAATATCAGGAACTCATCAAACCTATAAGGTAATCGCGGTCAATATCCCGTTTTCATTATGTCTAATGCAATTAACCGAGAATCCATTTAAAACCGTAATTTTGAAAATCTGTCCACAATTTGTTGGTAAAAAACAACTTGAGATTGCGCTAAGGAAAGGATCCTCAAACAATTTTTGCAAATAAAATATCATTTTTCATCAATTCTACCCATTTTTTGTTACTGAAATATAAGTAAAATGAAGTAGCATTTTACGGAACTTACTTACACCGTGTTTCGCTGTAATCGTGCTCACCTCTCTCACAAACGCTCTTTCAGCCAAATTGCGCGCTCACGCCTTGTGCTAAAATCTAGGTCTTGCACAAAGATGGCTTCTTACTGTTTCAAGTGAAACTGTTCTTATTCTCGCTGTTTCATATTGCGTTTGTTGTTCGTCATCTTTGTGTGATAATGGTTATTTGTGATACGAGGTTGGTAAGGAAAGTTTTACAAATGAGTGAGTGATAAACACGAGCCGTGGCTTTAAGCTGTCTTCGTTTCAAATTTCATCCTAATCTATTCAGTACTTTTCGTGCGTTTATATAACAAACACAAAAATATTTAAACATGCAATAATTAATAGACTATTTAAGTAGAATAGGAAGTAGGTAAATTGTCCTAACTTAGCCTTTTTTTATAAGAATTTTTCAACACTGCTTTTCACATATTATCATGATACTCGGGACTTAATTGCGTAAAAAACATAACGTACCTATTTTTATTTTGTTCACATTATCGAAAGTTTACATAAATCATCAGACTGCTTTCACCTTTGAAATCGTACATTTTCTATTTGACAATTTGAATAAAGACGCGAGTTAGTAGGCTAAATTTTTGGCTAAATAAACAAACCACCAACCACAAACCAATTCAATAGAAAACTGTCAAAATCTCGTCGCTGGGCTGTTCCGCTCGCTCTCGCCCGCAGCGTCGCCCGCCTTAGTAAATACCGATTTGGTTTGTCAGCGCTGACAGCCATGAACGCAAGGCGGATACCTTACAGAATAACATAGCAGTTACAGATACAAATATTTATGTAACTTGTCTCTTTTATCACTTTAAAAAAAGATGCATGCGAAAATTATATGGACAATTCATCATCATCATCATCATCATCATGTCAGCCGAAAGACGTCCACTGCTGGACATAGGCCTCCCCCAAGGCTCTCCCCTCAGACCGGTCTTGTGCTTTCCGCATCCACCGCGGTCCCGCAATCTTTACTAGGTCGTCGCTCCATCTTGTTGGAGGCCTATATAATGGATAATTACGTCTTTCCAAACTTTTAAATCGCGATAACTCAAAAAGTTGCTCAGGTGACTAGACAATGTTTTTCCGTGTACTCTTCATATGCCGTACCGAATCTTCTCTTGCCTTTAATTAAACACACGTTCTACGTTTTCGCTTGCCCCAAACAAAACCCACACAGAGACAGCAGGCGCGCTGCTAGGAGCCTAATTAATCGCGGCGGGAAGCCACGCGAGAGTAATTAGCTGTGATTTTGTCATGTGTGACGATGTTGACAGGTTGGTGTTCAGTCGAGAGATGGAGTAATACAGCAAAAAAAAACAGTGTTTGAGGATGAAAATATTAGTGTCGCTTTATGAGTGAAGTTATAGGAAAATAATCGGATAGTCGCAGATGTCAGTCACTTGACTGTTATGTTTCGGACTAATCTGCAGTCCCTTCTCTTCAAGTGATGTGATTAGTGTAGTATTCGTTACCTATCCGATCATTTTACCGAGAAACATTTCACAACTGATACGCTTCGCAAACAATCCACTTTTTCCTCTGAAAACCAGCGCCGTGGCCCCTGCCGCGGCACAATGCTGAGAGGGATTCTGTTCAACGTCTTTGTTTACTTTTTAATTGTTTTTTACTATACTTGTTATGTACGTTGAATAAATATTTTTCTATTTCTATTTTTTTTTCTGAAACTGTACATATTTCAGGATTTACTTCAGAACCATCTTGTAGAACCCTGTAAGTTGGGTTTGTTTTACAAAAATCCTAAAATACTTACAGTTTTAGAAAAAAATGCGAGTTATGAAATAATCATTTCGCGAAACGATCCAGTTGTTAAACTACTTTCTCAGATTTAGGCTTGTTTTAGCTATCGCCTACATCTTTACTAACGCTACGTCACCTAAAACAAGAAAAATAACATAAAGTTCGTCCAATCGTTAGGGCGTGTACAGGGTCAAAGAACAAAGGCTTCCGTGTTGCCCGGAGATTGCGTCGACCGTGTGAGCACCGCTTTACAACCCTACCACGAACGCACGACCAGCAGCAATTCCTCAGTTCATTGTTCATAGCGCGGTTGCAACTGTAACGACGCAGCGGTTAGTTGAGAAAACTTGCAATACATTAGAAAATTTGTCAACACCGTTGTCCGAATTTGGTCCTGGTTAAGCCCTTACGTTGGGGTGATCAAGAATTCGCTGCGTTTCAAAGTGGTAAAAATGTGCAATAAGATTTGGTGTGTTGGGGCGATCTGGGGGTAGTTAATTGCGCCTTTTAAATGTAACGAACCAGTAAGTGGAATTTAAATTTTCCAGGAGATAAGTCTATTGCTTGTTCAAAAGACCTATTAGTTCTTAGGGTTCCGTACCTCAAAAGGAAAAAACGGAACCCTTATAGGATCACTTTGTTGTCCGTCTGTCTGTCTGTCTGTCTGTCAAGACCCTTTTTCTCTGGAACGCGTAGAGGTAGCATGCTGAAATTAATACCAAATACTGAAGCCTGCGGTCCCTTGAAGCTGTGAAAAAATCAACCTTCTAAGTCAACGCGATTAAAGGACACAGTAATTAAAAAGACCATTTCTATACAAATTGCTGATTTCCAAAACCTAAAGGGCACTTCCAGATGTCCTAGAAACTTGAAATTTGGTACGGAGGTAGCGCTTATAGCACAACCACTCCGAAAAGTCTCAAAATCTTAAATGTTTATGTCTGTCTGTAGATTTCGCAGACCAATATAAGTTGACCTCACACTGTGTACATTTTGCTTAAGAGCAGTGCTCTGCTAACACTGGACTTCTTAAAACACTGGGGAAAAGCGTTAAGATCTTTCTACGGAACCCTCGTGCGCGAGTCCGTCTCGCACGGAAAACATTTCTGTCGTTCATAAATCGCCACTCAAGGACAAACACAAAGGGTCGTGGGTTAGAATTTATATAGAAGTATGTACGAAATCACATTTGTAAATTACGAGCTTTTCAGTGAAGGAAAACACCGTCAGGAGACCTGCACACTTCTGCGCAGCAATCCAATGGTGTATGTGAAGTTCCCAATCCGCCCTGGGCCCACATGGAAAGAAATAGACCAAGCCCTCTCACTAAGAAGAGGCCCGTGCTGTTGTGACTGCTGGCAGTGGGATGTAAAACAAGCCTGGTGAAGATGATGATGTTGATTCTCTTATATTTGCCATAATTATCAAGACAATTATCTATGGGCAGTGGTGATCACATACCATCCAGGTGACCCACTTGCTTGTTCGCCTTCCTTGTCGTATATTCATTGCCACCACTAATTCTCTCAAACACTATAGCAGAAAATCTCCTTTCAACACCTCTGTCATCGAAACACAATCCCTTTACTTTGAATGCAGCGAATCAGTGCGCAAGCGGCATCATCTCCATTTTTCAAAGACTCTCCCCCCCTCCCACAGATAAGTCGATTGCGGCGATTGTGGACGAATGGCATGCGAGCCGATTATAGCAAATTGAGTTTAGTGGACGGCTGCCCTTGGAGACAAACCACTTTGAAGAATTACAGATGTAGGCAGGGAATATTTTTAATACAAAATATTCCAAGGGGCATATTATACATTATAGTGATGTTTATAATAATGGTTGAGAAACAATGCAGAATTTGCGGGTGGTAGGACCTTGTGCAAGGTCCGTCCGGATCGCTACCACCATCTTACTCGCTAATCCTTGCAGCAGTGCTTGCACTGTTGTTCTCCGGTATGGAGAATAAGACATCCGGTGTAATTACGTGCACAAGAGGCATTTTATCTTAGATTCTAGGTTGGCAACGCATCTGCAAACCTCCCGGGGTTGCGGGTATCTATGGGCAGTGGTGACCACTTACCATCAGGTGACCCACTTATTCTTTTGCCTTCTTTGTCATATAAAAAAAAAAAAGAACGTTATCGTAGTTACCCTACCTGAGTCACCAGTTTGTCTCGTACGAGTATCAGATTAAATTTAAACTCTCGTTGAACATGACGCAGAATAAATTATTCATACTGCAAACTGATGAATCATCGCATACCTTAATGATATTCACCCTTTGCAAATTATCATTTTTTTACACGACACATTTCTAACATACCAAGTTGGTACGGATTACCGAGGTCGCTGGTTCAAGTCCAGCTGCTTAACGAATTTTTCTTTGCATTGTCATTGTATGTTGAATTTCATTCTATGAATGTTTCATAAAAATAAAAACAAAAATAATCAATAAATCGATTATTTTCATCGACACATTTCTGTCAGCATGTATGAACTGGCGCAAAAAACGGGTTGCTATATCTGTGGGTCAAGCACGACTTGTCGAATTCTGCGTAACGTTACAGTTATCATATCGAGATCGAGAAATCTCATACAACGAGCTTATTTCAGAGTTGCAAAAGCGCTTAGTTGATGCAACTTGTGACCAAAGGGCTGGCAGTTTTCTCTCTCAAAGAATCAGCATCGCTATTCAGCGAGGCAACGCTGCCAGCCTTTTGGGCACCATGCCACGGGGGCCTTATTTAGATTTAATTTAGTTTTAAGTTTTAGTTTATTTAGTTTTAGCTTAGATTTAATGCCATTGTATATTGCTTTTATTATGTAAATAAAGTTTTTATGCCATCTGAAATCTCATACTGAATTTTAGTTCCTCATACTCTCACGGGCGGGCGCTGTTCCAAACGTCATACAAGCTCGACAACGTTTACTATTCGATTTTACGTGAGGCAGCGTTCGTAAAGTAGTGCTCGACCCTCCGGTAAAACTGCGAAATTAACTTTGGTCCTAGGCCTATGTCTACATCTACCGTTGATCAAACAAAATACAAGTTAATAAACTAACTAAAAAGCCCCGACGTAAAAAAATACAGTTAAATAATTAAATTTCTGGGCCGGGTATTTTAATTTGGAACTATGCTAAGAAACTATATGCTTTTGCGCAGTCAATTGCCGTCTTTTTGTTGTAGGCCCAAAAGTTAATTCTAATTCTAAATCCCAATAGCCTAGTGGTTAGAGACCCTGACTATGAAGCTTGAGGTCCCGGGTTCAAATCCCGGTCGGGGCAGATGTTTGTATGATGAATATGAATGTTTGCTCTCGGGTCTTGGGTATTTAATATTATGTATATAAGTATGTATTTTTATCTATATAAGCATGTTTATCCGTTGTCTGGTACCCATAGTACAGGCTTTGCCTAGTATGGGACTAAGTCAATTGGTGTCAAATTGTCCCATGACATTTATTTATTTAAATTCTTAAAGTCGTAATTAAAGGACCAGGCTCGGAAATTTTGTTTTTTACTTATTATAGTTACCTTTTTGGTTCGGAACTGCAGAACTAATAGAAAGAGGATAGAAGGGGCTTGTGATGCGTACGACACAAGTGCGCGAATTGCGACTCAGTATAATATTACTCGTGATACAATTGTTCTAAAATGGTGTCTTGCAGCATTTGCGATTGCGGAAACTCATCCACAGTGTGCAATTACACTAACAATTGTTTGCGTGATTGCGTAGTGCTTTTCGTGAGTGCATTAATGGCAAGTGGATTGCAAAAAGTGGTGCCATTGGTTCTGAAAGGAAATAGGAACGATAGCATTTAATCAGATCTATCCTCTTTTGTTAGTTGTATGTCCGGAACGTAATATTAATTATATTTCGCAATTTGCACATTGTTTCATTTCAGTGCGTGCATTATACGTAGGTATAATTATGTATACAAAGTCAATTACATAGTCCCGTCTAAATTATGTAGCTGTTTAGGGTAGCCGGGGGCCGATAGGGTTGCCAAAAGGGGAAGAATCTCGCGGACACCCTGTATGCATAATATTTATACATATGGGGTTCATTTTATCTGTATCATCATCATAATCACCAGCCTTTTTTTACGTCCCACTGCTGGGCACAGGCCTCCTCTCAGAATGAGAGGGCTAGGGCTATAGTTCCCACGCGGGCCCAATGCGGATTGGGAACTTCACACACATAATTGAATTGCTTCGCAGGTGTGTGCAGGTTTCCTCACGATGTTTTCCTTCACCGAAAAGCTCATGATAAATTACAAATGTAATTCCGCACATAAATTACTAAAAACTCAGTGGTGCGAGCTGGGATTTGAACCCACGACACTTTGCTTGAGAGACCATAGGTCAAACCACTAGGCTATATATTTTATTTATATGTATGCTTCGTTGGTTTTCCTAATGTGAATGTTTTTTTTAAGTTCAACCCAGTAGGCCGAGCACGAATTTTACGAATCCTGCGTAACGTTACGCTATCGTATTGAAAACGAGACACTTCATACTAAATTTTAGTTCCAAATACGCTCACGGGCGGGCGCTGTTCCAAACGTCATACAAATTTCTCGATAACGTTACGCAGGATCCAAATAATCGTACTCGGGCGTCAATATCTGTTCGTCTGTCTGTGGCATCGTAATATTTTAAATTAAACTTAGTGACCCACTTGCTCGTTTGCCTTTCTCGCCGTATAGAAAAAAAAAAAGGACAGGTGCGAGTCGGACAGACAGACAGACAGAGTGTTCCCTTAAGGGTTCCGGTTTTTCCTTTTTAGGTACTGAACCATAAAAAATACGAAAAAGTTAATATTACACTCTTACATCAGACAATGAATATGGTCATCCGAGCAGTAATATTTCCCGTAACTCCACGGACGATCGGATCAAACAGCATATTATTTTAATTAAAATCGTTGCCATCCTTACGGTGCCGGATATTGCGCCGTCCTACTTACGAAAAGACGGACTAAAGGGCATAGCACATAAGACTCATGAACTAAAAACAATTACATACTAACTACCCAAAAGAGTAACTTAAGTGAAATAAGTGGTATGTACCAAAGTCACTGCAAAAAATTATAAAAACGAGCTGAGTTCTGAACACAAGGTAAAAATTCGGCCTATAGGGTAGGGTATGGCATGCGACACTGTGTTTGATTCCCGGGGTTGGCATTTTTGTGGGTTTCTTTCTGTGTATTCATGTTTTAGTAAGTATTTTAAAAAGTATAATTAGTAGTCAGGGATGTCAGGGATACAGGTTCGATTCCCGGGGTTAGCCATATTTTTACGTCATCAGATATTGTTTCGTAAATCGCCGGATGTTGTGAGTGTTGTGTGTCGGACTAGTGGCAACCCTAGTGAAGAAACTAATAATATAGACCAAGTGCGGGTAGTTCGAGGAACCCGTGCAGAGGCCTGAGTACTAATATTCGAAACCTGCGTCACGTAAAATCGAATAGTAAACGTTAGTTTGTATGACGTTTGGAGCTAGATGTTGTTTCGCTCCTCTTCAATCCCTTCGAGACAATGGACGTAAGGTCAAGTCCGAAACGTCGAGGTATTTTAACAATAAATTTATTTTAACGTGATTAAATCTCAAGATTATAATAATAATAAACAACCGTATATTTTTCTGCTTTTTCGTGTATTCTTGACATTCCTGTTTCAGTGTTGTATTAAAAGTTTAGTAAAAAGTGTAAGTGGTTTATTTTCTTAACTAAATTTTCAATCGTTTTTATGCAGGAATTTCATTTTAAGGTTTTTTTATATTTTGCACATTATTTACAAACTAGCTTATGCCCCGCGGCTTCGCCCCCGTGAAATATTTTAAAATGGGCTAGCTCCCATAGGAATTTCGAAAAATCCCTTCTTAGTGCACCTCTAGGATACTCAAGGTATATGTTTCCGAAATTTCAAGTCTCTAGGTCCAGTGGTTTAGGCTGTGCGTTGCCTGTCAGTCAGTCAGTCAGTCACGGTACTGTTTTATAGGTTTAGATTTCGTCATTGCTCTAATGAGCTAGGACCTTTACGCACAGACAGACAACGTTTTACCACTACAGCTAGCTGTAACACCTTGAGTTTGTGTACTTAGGGCTTAAATTGCGATGGGGAGGGCGAAATTAGTCGTTGTTTCATTGAGGCTTAATGCGCCGGAGATGCATTAAGTCGGGTTCCGAGGCCCGAGCACGAATATTCGAATCCTGCGTAACGTTACGCTATCATATCGAAATCGAGAAACTACATATAATTTTTTTTTTACGACCGGATGGCCTAGTGGTTAGCGACCCTGACTATGAAGCTTGAGGTCCCGGGTTCGAATCCCGGTCGGGGCAGATGTTTGTATGATGAATACGAATGTTTGTTCTCGGGTCTTGGATGTTTAATATGTATGTCGGAGAATCGATACACTAGTCGGTGTTGATCATAGTCTAAAGTTATAAATTACCTTCATTTGTTATGATTTTAACGAAACGTCAAGCGGTGACAGCTGTCAAATAAATACTGCTTGGGAGTGGTCTGTGCTTGGTTCATTTGTGGGTAGTTTGTATAAGGTCGAAATGACATTTAGTAACTTTGAAAAGAAAAGGGCATTCTTGATCGGGGGGTCGGACTGATCACAAGTTGGTAATGTAATCCGTTTGCATCGGCTTGGTGCTTTGAGTTTTAATGAGAATTGTTAGTGATTTAATGAACTAAGTGCCTGTGCCCCAAGTACAGAGTCTTATTTTGAGTCTTAAATGATATCTTGGCAATAAATCACGTGAATGGGCGCAAGCACAGAACTCTCCAACGTTTCCAATATGGTACTTGCATTTCGCGTTAATAGTAACGAGTTAACTGTGATATCAATTGTAACTAATTTAGACCTCGTATGGTGTTATTATTGAAAAGATTATACCTCATTGAGTTTCTTGCCGGTATCTTCTCAATAGAGGTTATTTCCGAACCGTGCGGTAGAGTCATTGATGTAGGCCTTAATCAAATAAAGACTGGCTTAGAAGTGAAACATGATGTGTCTGCAGTTATTTCTACCACCTCAATCGACCTTGAGGATGAGTAAAGCTCATGACCAAGCTCTACTACGTGTGAAACCCATTTCATCCTGACACAGCTAGCTAGCAAACCAGGTCCGCTGGTGTGTGCGATGTCTCGTCCCGGTCCTTAGTCTCCGAGTTCAGATGTGGGATGGAACTGCATGTCCCACTTCAAGATAACAAAGATGATTATGACGACGGTTATGCTGATGATGATTGATTGAATTGTACGATCGATGCTGTTCGAGGTGACCATGCCAGTCTTCTTTGGCTGCTCCGGCTACCGTGCAAGTAGTTGTTTGTGAACCCAATTCGGAGGATTTAAATATGCCTGGTGAGTCGCTTTCAGTTTGTTATAATTTGTGTAACACGTGGGTTTCCGTTAAATTTCTTTACTGAGTACGTGATTTGGTTAAAAAAACTGGTAGGGTATACCCGTGCCCTATGTTCGATACTATGGCAGTATGATAAGTAACGAATTCTAATAGGTACTCAAGTTCATAATTTCAATCGAACTATCGTGATGTTCAGTGCAAGTGCACCGAATAGTCATTATTGTCAGGTAGACTTTGTTTAAATGGTTTGAACGGTTTGACTTTAAAAAGCAACGTGAGGTTTATACGATGGTAATCAGTTTATTTTTTGGATAAAACAAACATTAGCTATCCGTGTTTGTGTGCAAATCACACGTGAGGTTCTTGTGTAGTTAATCGGAGCCCTTAATAAGTGACAATGAATAATAAGAGTTGTGTGTTGAAATAATAATCGACGTGTTTTAAATTGTTTGTTTTTTTTGTACAAAGAAAATACGTTTCGATTGAGTACCTAACTAGAGGTAACGTTTGTTAATTATGTTGTCGTAGCGCTCATGTCGCTAGCTTTGAGTGGTAAGTACGTGTATGTTCGCGACCCAGTTTACAATAAACCATAGTTTTGGGTTTTGGACGGGCAAGAGAAGCGAGTGTTTTAATTTTTGCTAAGCAAGTTCGTGTAAATTGAATTCGTAATTTTGGTTACGCTACTGATAACGTGAAAAAATTAACCTTTTCGTGGTGTGAACCATTAATTCGAGCTCTTAAGATTGACAAGCAAAATTCATTTGATGTTCGTATGTCATGTGTTGTTGATCGCTGGTGTGAGTGTCTTTGGCTGAGACTGATTGCACCTTCGGTCATTCGTAGGCGTAGGCGTAAAATCGGGCCTCATTTCCCGTCGCAGTGCGGCCACGACTGTGAGTGGCGTGCGTTTGGCTCGCGGGTGTAATCGGTCGCCACGATCGCTGGATGGAGGCGATTGGTTTTGGATATCGCTGGATGGAGGCGATGAGTTTTGTGTGAGATGGATACTGGATGGAGGTATTCCATGTGATATTGTGTGTAGAGGTTGCTGGATGGAGGCAACTGACACAGCACTGTGCACTCATTTGATGCTGAGAGAGAGACTCGATAATGTTTAAACTTTGTGCTGATTTGAGTTTTGCTTGACAAGTAAAGAGACTTATGTTCACCGATAGAATTATTTTCGTTATTTCCTTGATTGTTAGTTTTTATGGTCAGGAAGGCCGAGTGGAAAAGTTTTGGGTACTGTTCAAATTTTCTTGTCCACAGATACCTCCCACGAGGACGTGTGAGACGTCAGAATGGCCGTGTCGGAGAATCGATACACTAGTCGGTGTTGATCATAGTCTAAAGTTATAAATTACCTTCATTTGTTATGATTTTAACGAAACGTCAAGCGGTGACAGCTGTCAAATAAATACTGCTTGGGAGTGGTCTGTGCTTGGTTCATTTGTGGGTAGTTTGTATAAGGTCGAAATGACATTTAGTAACTTTGAAAAGAAAAGGGCATTCTTGATCGGGGGGTCGGACTGATCACAAGTTGGTAATGTAATCCGTTTGCATCGGCTTGGTGCTTTGAGTTTTAATGAGAATTGTTAGTGATTTAATGAACTAAGTGCCTGTGCCCCAAGTACAGAGTCTTATTTTGAGTTAAATGATATCTTGGCAATAAATCACGTGAATGGGCGCAAGCACAGAACTCTCCAACGTTTCCAATATGGTACTTGCATTTCGCGTTAATAGTAACGAGTTAACTTTGATATCAATTGTAACTAATTTAGACCTCGTATGGTGTTATTATTGAAAAGATTATACCTCATTGAGTTTCTTGCCGGTATCTTCTCAATAGAGGTTATTTCCGAACCGTGCGGTAGAGTCATTGATGTAGGCCTTAATCAAATAAAGACTGGCTTAGAAGTGAAACATGATGTGTCTGCAGTTATTTCTACCACCTCAATCGACCTTGAGGATGAGTAAAGCTCATGACCAAGCTCTACTACGTGTGAAACCCATTTCATCCTGACACAGCTAGCTAGCAAACCAGGTCCGCTGGTGTGTGCGATGTCTCGTCCCGGTCCTTAGTCTCCGAGTTGTATATAAGTATGTTTATCCGTTGTCTAGTACCCATAGTACAGGCATTGCCTAGTTTGGGACTAGGTCAATAAAATTAGTTTGTCCCTGTCCCACGAATTTTTTTATTTTCGAATACGCTCACGGGCGGTCGCTGTTTCAACCATCATACAAATGTCTCGATAACGTAGTAACGTTCAGTGCCCTAAGCACGACTTGTCGAATCCTGCGTCACGTAAAATCGAATAGTAAACTATAACGAGTTTGTATGACGTTTGGAACAGCGCCCGCCCGTGAGCGTATTTAGAACTAAAATTTAGTATGAGATTTCTCGATCTCGATACGATAACCGTAACGTTACGCAGGATTCGACAAGTCGTGCTTAGGGCACAGGATTCAAACAATTTGTACTCGAGTATCGAGAAATTTGAATGACGTTTGCAACAGCGCCGTCCCGTGAGCGTATTTGGAACTAAAATTTTGTATGATGTTTCTCGATTTCGAGGTTTTGCTACGTAGCGTAGACGACTGGCGTAGCACTTTCGTAGCATCCTCTTATTTCGTATAGCATTAAAATACTCAATCAATCAACCAATCTTTATACGGATTCATGTAATACTTATACCAAAGAGGAGTCCACAGGAGTCGTGATAGTTATTTTTTTTTTGTCGGGTACAAAAATCTAGGTGACTAGTTGGAGACTATAGGTACAGTCAGCAACAGAAGTAGCTAAGGAACCGAAGCGGTCACAATGATCTGCACAAGCTCTTATGTCTATAACAATAGAGCCGTGCTTAAATCATTGTTAACGCGTTGGTTGCTTAGCAACTTTTGCTGCAGACCGAGCACGAAGTTTTCGAATCCTGCGTAACGTTACGTTATCGTATCGAAATCGAGTAACCTCATACTGAATTTTAGTTCCAAATAATGCTCACGGGCGGGCGCTGTTTCAAACGTCATACAAATTTATCGATTACGTTTACTACTAGATTACGTTACGTAGGTTTCGAATATTCGTACTCGGGCCTCTGAGGGTCGAGCACGAGCTTTCGATTCCTGCATAACGTTACGTTATCGTATCGAAATCTAGAAACCTCTTACTGAATTTTAGTTCCAAATACGCGCGCTCCAAACGTCATACAAATTTCTCGATTACGTTTACTACTCGATTACGTACGTCACGTAGGTTTCGAATATTCGTACTATTTCGTACTAGGGCCTCTGCTGACTGTACACGTGGCGATCGAGATCAAGTGCGCGTGCACCGAACGCGCCTATTTACATGTCGGGCAGCGAAGGGCGAGCTTTTGAAAGCGATCGCGGTCGAGAGCCAGCAATCGACTGACATAGTCGTTCACTAACTCAGTGACTCACTCACGCTTTGTCACTGTGGGATTATTCGAAAGGAAACGGACTGCATTGACGTGAAATGGGGTACGAAAAGAGTTTACGGGTTTCAAGCAAGAATATTGTGTATCTTTTAAGCAAATTAATCAATCTAACTAAAATTAAACTAGTGAGTTGGTAGTCTGACCTGGTGGTTCCGGATCTGCTGTATGCGGATCTCCTTGGCGTCTGTCAACATACCGTTGGTGATCGTCTCCAGCTTCCCTAGATCAACTGTCAACTTTTACCTTCAGCGATCGCACTTGGCCTCAGATTTAGGTCCTGAGGGTCGAGCACGACTTTACGAATGCTGCGTCACGTAAAGTCGAATAATAAACGTTGTCGAGTTTGTATGACGTCTGGAAGTTTGTACGCCCGTGAGCGTATTTGGAACAAAAATTTAGTATGAGGTTTCTCGATCTCGATACGATAACCGTAACGTTACGCACCTTTCGTAAAGTCGTGCTCGACCCTCTGGTGCCGCGCCGGGGGACTCCAACACACACCATACTACACTATACTACACTTTAAGCCGCGAAAGTTCAAACAGTAAATCAAATATAAAAGTACAAAAAAATAAACGAATTAATTAGGGGTGGGGGAACCGGTGTGGCCAATCAGAGCCGTTCAATAACGACAGTGTGACCACAATAAAACTACTAAATAAGATTGGATGAATTGAATAATATCACTGATGTACTCACTACGCGTTTTGTGAATGGTTTGGTATACATATGGGCCGGTCCGTGACTTCTGGCTCCAATGTGACAAATGAACCAAAAATAATTAATTTCACTGCGACCAAGTAGGTATAGTATAACTAGTCTAGTAGCGTGTTTAAGGGTTTTTTTGGTTCGAGGATGGCCTCGAAGAGAGTGCCGAAACGTGTCAGCGAATAGTGTAGTGGCATGTGTTGATTCTTGTAGCAGTTTTTTTTTTTTTTTTTTTAATGGACGCTTGCAGTTGGCCTCAGATGGCCTTTACTGCTTACCGGAGAGAGAGGGCGAGCAGCCAGAGGAGCAGTGGAGGTGGACGTGTAGTATGGAAACATACATTCGCCGCATAGACGTGGCTATTTTTAACGTGTGGTCGCGGGTTAGCAAATGAATTGTTTTTGGTTTATGACAAGGGACCTCCGCACAGTAATTTCTGATTACTTTACGAAAATGTGCAGCTCTTCCGAATTAAGTTGTAACGCAATTTTCTTTCGTCGTAAACAATTTTTACTCTTTCATAATTAAAATGTAATTAAAATTACTCAATGTTTTGGCTTATCGAGTCACATGTGGCAGATAAAGTAGGGTAATTGCCCGCACCCAAAATTACGTGCCTCGTGTATGTAAATACGATGGCCATTAAAAAGATAATAGGCAGGTACTTACAATATGTAGTTATCGTAGGTATAATTTACATCTGTTACGTATTTTGCTCTACTGATGCAGTCAACTTATTGCCTAATTTGTCTACATTTTGTTATCCCCTTGTACTGTTTTGTGGTGTTAACAAAAATAATTAATTTGTATTTTACTTGTGTGTGTAGGTACTAGTTTAGATGGTTCGTCGAGCCAGACTTTGTTTTAAATTAAACTAGTCAACCGCTTTACTTTCAATGTTAAGTACTGTGTAGGAAACAATGCGAGAATTAATAAAATAACTTTATGGAAAGTTAAACGATTATATTTAGTGTAATAACTAATTATCAATGTTTTTGCTGCCAGCGTATAGGAAGGCGCATAACAGAGAGAGCATAGATAAGACAACAGTGTTTTTCTTACAAGTTGGAATGTTGCCAGTCTGTGTTTAGTCAATTTTTATTTGTTTTTATTATGTTTCAATACTATTTAATGAACTTTATTATATTTATTGATTTACAGATATTATTTAATATATTTCATTATTGTTTTACTCGTATGTTCATGTTCTGAACATACTGCATTAGTCAGTAACTAAACGTAGCTTATTTTATTTCTTATTTTACCAACTACGTCCTAGCCGAAATTCATCCAGTTTGGGCAAGAGGTTTTAGTGCGAAAAGATAATAGCAACAAAATAAAAAATAAATAATATAAATATCATAGGACCATTGACACCAATTGATCTAGTCCCAAACTAGGTACAGGCTGTACTATGGGCACTAGACAACGGATAAACATCCAAGACCCGAGAACAAACATTTGTATTCATCATACAAACATCTGCCCCAACCAGGGATCGAATCAGGGACCTCAAGCTTCATAGTCAGGGTCTCTAACCACTGAGCTATTCGCTCGTCTAATACTTTCGTTTAATACTTGTAATATCAAAAAGGATTTTTGCTGGAATTCATAAAACCGCAAGACAGAAGGAAAACAATATAAAAAAAATCTGAATCCGTAAAGTTAAATAACAGGGGTATTCCTTTTAATCTAGCGCGCTGAATAAAACATTTCGGTCTTAATTTATTTTAGTCCCCGGGCACTTATCGAGTTTTTGTAGCGGTCATAACAAAATTCCCGCAGAAATGAAACCCCGGCTAGCCACTGAATTAATGAAACTAAGATATTATCAACGGTCTTGATATAAATATGCATTATACATATAATTATTTGCTTGGTCATTGAAACATAACACGCGTTGAGTAACAAACCTAACCAACTTAGCAATGTTGAAAAACCTCCGATATTTTAATTTATAAGTTTAATATACACGGCTTAATCGACTTTAATAAAACTTAGGTAAGAACTATCTCGATTAAACTAGCTTTCGATAAAAAAAAACCGTGCACGAACTGGTCCAACCGCTTGAGAGCTATATATGATGTTACAAACAATTAGATAGGTACACCCATAATTATTACAGGAGAAACTTACAACACCCCTCTTTTTGCATCGGGGGTTAAAAAATAGTTGGATCAGGTAAATAAATAAAACAATATAATATTGGACAGTTAATACCAATTAACCTAGTCTCGAATCGAACAAAGCATGTGTTGTGGTTAGTAGGTAAGGAACACACATGCGTAGGAATAGATATTAAATACATAATTCACTTAAATACATTTAAGCATTCGAGACTCAGATTAAGCATTTGTATTCATCGAACCCGGGACGTCAAGCTTTGTGATCAGGTTTTCTGACTACTAGGCTATTCGGTCAAATACTCATAGGTATTGACAAATAATATTATAATACATACATAGGTACTATTGTCACTATATTGATATGTTTGTCTCGCTTTTTAATAAATAATTAGGCAATACTTTATTCATAATACAATTACTTGTCATTCCAAAATAAATAATGTCACACAACAACAAGAAAGTCAAAATTAGTCAAATAACAATAACCCTGCCGCTAAGCAGCAGTGCTTGCACTGTTGTGTTCCGGTGTGGAGAGTAAGACAGCCGGTGTAATTACGGACACAAGAGGAATCTTAGCCCTCTAGGTTGGCAACGCATCTGCAAATCCTCCGGAGTTGCGGGTGTCTATGGGCAGTGGTGATCACTTACCATCAGATGATCCACTTGCTCGCTTGCCTTCCTCGTTGTATAAAAAAAAAATAACCCGCCCCGCGTCATTCCAGGCGCAAATGTGCCCAGCACGCTCGCCGCGTTACCCCTTGGAACTGCGATGGACAATCTTTGCACCAGAAACGACCCGGAGCGAGGGTCAAGACCCCTCTCACGAAAACGGCGCCCCACTTCTTTAAAAAAAAAATGACAAATTTAATTTGTTTATAGAACACAGCCCTACGGCTGTAATAAGACCTACGTCTTACGCCGGCCGGAACTCTTACAACATCATCATCGCGCCTCCTGAAATGGAAATTCTATTTTGGATAAGGCTTCAATGGGTCTTATTCATAAACATCACTCATGCCTCCATTAGCTTAAATAGGTTTTGTCTTCTTCTTACTAACGTAAATGTCAATGTTACAAAAAAGAACAAACAAACTATAACGGCATTTTAGTTAAAATAGGTTTATGAATAACGGAATTTCTTTGTTTGTGCGATAACTGCTCAGCTCTCCCCATGAATTCCCGTAGTATCCCTACTGTTACTTCCGGACTGCAGCCTTGTTTCCTAAAGTAATTAATTGGACCCTTCGACAAAGGGTTCGATAGGAAAAAGTTTATTTGCGATCGAAATTAAAGGTTTCGCTGGTTAAATTGTTTATTGTTTATTTTTTGGTTCCGTTTGGCAACAGCTGAGTGGGTCGCTCGAGGGTTGGGCAGTGGATGATTTCTTGGGAAAATCTTCCCTTTTTGTAATTAATAATTCCGCTTTAAGCATCTCTTTGATGGGAATTTTGGTAAAAACCGGGCCCTGGAATTAAGGGAGATTAAAAATTATATGCAGGGTAATTTTTTTTGTCAGTACACAAACAAAAAAAAAATATTGCAAATTATCATCATCATTAAATCGACAATATCTCTAATATTTTTAAAGCTAGAGTAAAAATAGCACAACACGTAGGTACGTGTTATTGACTAAAAATAGTGAAGCAAATATTAAAAATTTGTGCAACTATTAAAAATTACCCTGTATTGTGACTATTAAATAATGAAGATTGTGATATAAAACATATGTATCAGTTTGACGTATGTAATCCGTGTGTTTGTATGTCTGTGTGTCTGTATCTAGCACCGTAGCTCCTAAGCGGATATAGCGGGTATTTTTTTCGTAACTGATATTATTACAGTTTTTAGCAAGTTTCATCAGAATCTGTTTTTTGCTTAGAGAAGCTATAATTAACAACTGTTGTTATTAATTAAGAACGCAGCCTGAAGCTGTTAGTTGATTTAAATGAACCTTTAAATCTATTTAATGACAAGCGGAGGGGACTAGGAAAACCGGCTCAAACTGGCGACGAGTTTTGTTTTGGGCGCGGTTAAGGTTTAAGATCATTAAAAATATATTTTAATTGGTTCATTAGGGTCTCGTAGTAAGCCCCATAGCTGGTCTTTTGAGTAACACCAGTCTTAATTAACTATTCGTATGCGTACATTATAATATTGTGTTGTTAACCCCCGACAAGAAAAGAGGGGTGTTATAAGTTTGACCTGTGTATCCGTCTGTGGCATCGTAGCTCCCAAACGAATGGACCCGATATCGATGCGGTTTTTTTAATCGAAAGCTAGTTTAATCGAGATGGTTCTTAGCTAAGGTTCATTAAAATCTTTTCACATTGAACTTTGAAATGACGATGTCGGGGGTTTTTCAACTTTTCTAATGTTAATACATAATAATATCGGTAATCTAGTACATTCAACTAGAACTAAATTTTGACAGTTACTAACAGATTTGTGACGCTACAAGTTTTTTACTCCCGATATAAACAGAGGGGAGTTGAGTTTAAGATAAACAGGTTTAATAAATAATAATAAATAAATAATAAATATCACGGGACAATTTGACACCAATTGACCTAGTCCCAAACTAGGCAAAGCCTGTACTATGGGTACTAGACAACGGATAAACATACATATAGATTAGATTAGATTATTTATTCCTTCAATATATAATTACATCATAATTTGTACAATGTCAAGTTAAGTTAATTTATATTGAAATCGTCAAAAGTTTAAGAACAACATTAAACTAAACTAAACTAAATTATTAAAAAGTAAATTGCATATTGCACTATGTCTAAATTAAGAATAAAACAGGAAAAATAAATTAACAATTCAATTGGTTCTCCTGTAAGGATCGTCATGGTTATAAGTGTAACAATGAAATAAAATGAGGTCATAGATAAATACATACTTATATACATATTAAACATCCAAGACCCGAGAACAAACATTCGTATTCATCATACAAACATCTGCCCCGACCGGGATTTGAACCCGGGACCTCAAGCTTCATAGTCAGGGTCTCTAGCCACTAGGCTATCCGGTCGTCAAAAGGTTAGGTTAGGTTAGGACGTGGCTTTGTTCAATCGAAAGCAAGTCTAATCAAGATGCCTTCTTAGCTAAGTTGCATAAAAATCGTTTAAGCCGTTTTTGAGACGTTAAACTCTGAAGTAAAAATGTCGAAGTTTTTCAACTTCAAATCCATCCATCCGTTTAGGAGCTACGATACCACAGACAACCATACAGATACACAGACACGCACGTTGAACTTATAACACTCCTCGTTTTGGATCAGGGTTTCAGCAAGTTTAATACTAAATTGTATTCCAGCAACCTTTGACCGCGCTAGTAATACGATCTCTTTGATCGCCGCCCAGTTACGAGCGTTGCCAACAAAATCGGTCTTCCATCATGCAACTATAAGCCCTACACTAGTTGTATATAAAGCCGTTTATTCCTTGTGCGCCGTGGGATGTAAAATCTTCTGAATGGGTGCTAAGATGCAACAAAGATTGGATCGGGATAACTTTGTTTGGCACTTTGTGCTCCATACGGTGTTTACTTTGTATGATTTTATTTGTATGTATATTTTTTAGATTTCCGTCAGAAGGAAAAACGGAACCCTCATAGGATCACTTTGTTGTCCGTCTGTGTGTCTGTCAGTCGGTCAAGATCCTTTTTCTCTACCTGCAATCCCTTGACGCTGTGAATAAATCAAACTTCTAAAGTCAACGCAAATAAAAGATACAGTCATTAAAAAGTGTTTCTATTGAATCAAAACCTATAGTAGTGTAGTTCCAAATCTACTACAAACCAACCAGATAAATCTTTCATGTTTGTCTGTATAATAATGTCAATGACCAATCATAAAATGACCACATATTGCATACATTTTGCTTAGGGCGCAGGGCTCTACTAACACTGGACAACTTTAAACATCCGACAAAGCGGGAAAATCTTCAGGACTCGATTGCGATAACAGACGAACTATTATTTACACACCTACAAATTTGTACGGAACACTCGGTGAGCGAGTCCGACTCACACTTGGCTGGTTTTTACATTCATGAACATTATAAGAATCCGTGCCTTATGACGGACATCATCCTTACTATAATATTATAAATGTGAAAGTGTGTTTGTTTGTTTGTTTGTCCTTCTTTCACGTCGAAACTAAGCGACGGATTGACGTGATTTTTTGCAAGAACATAGTTAAAAGGCTGGAAAATGACATAGGCTACTTTTTATCCCGGGAAAATATCTAACTCACACGGGAAAAACGTTATAAACATAGCCCTTATTTGTGGCCTTGCGATGAATAGAAATAGTTTTTTTTTCTTTTTGTATATGGCGATAGTTTAAAGGCTGGCTAGTGATCGCTTGCTTGCTTGCTTCTTTGAAATGCATATGGTTCACGCGAGCGAAACCGCGGGTAAAAGCTAGTAATTAATACAAGCAAAGAGTAAGATAGGCTAAATCAAGTGATATTAAGTGTAGCCCTATTTGTCAATCGGCGGTGGAAAACTAAAAAAATCTCCAAAGAGCAAACATTGAGTCTTACAAGATATATTGAAACTGTAAAGCTCACACTTATGTGAGCTTTACAGTTTCAATATACGCTCCTTAGAGCGTCAGAGGGCGGGTTTCTGTCAAGTCACGGGACGTCTCATTTGTCAAACATCGCGCCAGTAGACAAGACGACAGCCACGAAGTAATCGAGAAACTGAAGAAAATCTATAAAATAGGAACTTCAAAGAACCAGTATAATAAATTTGATAAGTTTGTTAGCTTTAAAAGTACCTACCATCATTATATTATCAGCTGGAAAGCGTCTACTCCTGGACGTAGGCCTTACCCAAGGATCTCCACGGCGATCAGTTTTGTGCTTCCACGATCTTGACCAGACAGCAAGGAGGATAGTATACGGAGTGTCAAAGCCCATACTTCGAATAGTTCCCCGCAGTCATGTTAAAATTCAGGCAATTTTTAGATGGCGCGAAGGTTGTAGCCAGCGGGTCAAATAATAACAAAACAGCGGTACGAATGTGTCACTCAAGCAAGGTAGATGGCGCTGAATGTAAATAAGAACGATTCAAAGTATGGGCTTTGTCAATCCGTTTACTTTCCATGATCCTTGCCAGACAGGCACCAATACTTCGCCTCCCGGTACGCGGTCGCTACTCTAAGACCTTACGGCCCCAACGGCCATCAGTTCTACGAGCAATGTGCCCCGCTCACTGCCACTTAAGGTGTGCAATTTGCTGAGCTATATCGGTAAACTTTGGTTCTTCTACGGATCTCCTGATTTCTGATTCGATCTTGTTAGGATACTCCAAGCATAGCTTAAAGAACCTTCATTTGAATACTGACAGTTACTAAACTTAAACCAAACATTACTGTAACGTTTGTTCTGTGGCCCAAGTACGAATATTTGAATTCTGGGTAACGTAACGTTATCGTATCGAAATCGAGAAACTTCATTTAATTTCAGTTCCAAATACGCTCACGGGCGGGCGCTGTTCCAAACGTTATACAAATTTCTCGATAACGTTACGCAAGATTCGGATATTCGTACTCGGGTATCTGTAACTCGAGCACGAGTTTTCACCAAGAATCGAGTAGTAACGTTATCGTAACGAGAAAATTTGTATGATGTTTGGAACAGCGCCCCCCGAGGCGTATTTGGTACTGAAATTACATATTCTACCAGGATTCCTGAGATTTAATCAAGCAAACCATGTTAGCGTATCACCATGATCTTAGACGGTCGTAGGGCGTTCGTAAAATTTTATTGTAATCGTGGCTGTGTTCGCCATTTTGTTTTTATACACGAACCCTTTTTGCCAGTTAAGGATAGTATTTTTTTTAAGACAAATATTTCAGTAGATTTAGCTATACTAAAACCGAACAGAATGCTTAATATTAAAGCGCCTTAGCTTAGATAGGTATTCGAAATTATTTAAGAGAACGAAAATCTGAATGTAAAAACCATTAAATAAAAAAACGGCTAAACCGATTTTGATAAAACATATCTAAGAACCATTGCTAGAAAACCTGCTTTCAAATAAAAAGAAACAAAATAAAATCGGTTCAACCGTTTAAGAACTCCGGTGCCACAGTCAGACACACAGACACCACATAGCGTTCAAACTTATGACACCCCTCTTTTGCGTCAGGGGTTTAAAATAACATAAACATAGACAAAGAGAAAAAATGTTTTTTTTAAGTATAGACAACGTTACAGAATTAAGCGATGATTCTCAGAAGGTCTAGGAATGAAAGTACTTTTCTATTTGAGCAAAGCTGAGCAAGCAAAATTCTAATACTCCTAAATGTAAATTCGTAGTTTTATAGATATATATATAATGTGTTTATGATCACATTACTCGCATTTATTGCGGAAACGACGAAACAAAAACAAAATTGTGTTGCTCTGAAAGGAGAACATTTTTATTAATCACAATGTTACAAACATTATATCATGTAAAATATTAACTAAACACTTTACCTGAAAGGAGAAACAACATTTAATGCTAATATTCCGCGTAATTCTCTATTTATTATAAGTATTCAATTATATTGTATGACATTACATTTCACATGTCTTAATAATTCAAATCCAACTGACAACTCTGCAGAACAAGGCCATAGACAAGTTAAATGAGAAGCTATGAACCTCATTTACATCTCCCCCCCCCCCCCCCCCCACATCAAGTACATTTATTTTATTTGTTTCTATATTTTTATGGAACTGGTACTAATTTTGTAACATGAAAAAGATTTGATTCAGGTTTCTTATGTCCTGTGTTTATTCTGTAAATCGAGTTTGACAATTTTTCCACAATCTCATAAGGACCAATCTTTAACTCGTCAAGTTTTTTTCTATTTAGCCGATTTCCATTTTCAACATAAACCAAATCTCCTACTTTGAATTCACACTTTTTCCTATTTTTGTCAAATTGTTTTTTATTATAATTGTGTGATTTTATACTATTTTCCAACGCTATTTGTCTATCTCGTAATAAATCATTATGTGTATGTTCTTGTTTCAATTCATCCGGTAAAATATCAACGTTTTTCCCTTCTAGTAAATACCTAGGTGAAAAGCCTGTCACAGTATGTTCCGTTTCATTATATTTTTGGACGCATTCGTGTGCAATAGTAGTCCAAGCCAATTTATCCTTTTTTTCGTTTATTTTGCACCGTATTTTATTAACTAGCGTCTGATTCAATCTCTCATTTAAACCATTCGAAAATGGAGCATTTACTGCCGTGAAGATAATTGGAATATTTTCTGTATCTAAAAAGGTTTTGAACTCACGTGAATTTATACCCGGGTACTGATCGGATAAAATCATGCCAACTTTATTTCCCTGTATCACTTTTTGAACAAGCTTTATAAAATCATTTGAACTTTGGGTTTTAGAAGTCAGAACAATGGCGTATCTCGAGAAATGATCCACTAGTAGATGTAAATATGTCTTTGTAGAACGAGATCCGCCAAATCCACCAATAGTATCTATGGATATTATCTCAAAAGGGTAAGTAGCAGGGCCTAAGTGTGACATTAATCCAAATTTGTATTTGCATCTAGATTTGTTTCTTATGCAAATTTCACAATTGTCACAAACCTTTTTGATAATGTTCATCAAATTTCTCGACGTATAAAATGGTTTAATTTTCTTTTCCAGCTGTTGTATGCCTATATGGCAGTAGTAATAATGAACATTTTCTATGAGTTTTCTAGAGTACTCCTCAGTTAAGACAATTTTTTCCCTTTTTCCTATATTTTTATAGTATATATTGTTTTTTAGTTTTAGCTTATCTTTATTATGTTTTATGTCTTCATTTTTTTCTTGGTCATTTATTATATCTTTTAGTTGAATAAAATTTACAATTTTCAAACTTTCATCTTGATTGTCACCTGGTTCTAACACTGGGTTCCTACTCAAACAATCAGCTTCTAAATTGTATTTTCCTGGGGAATATATCACCTCAAAGTTGAATTGAGACAGATAATAAGTTAAGTCACCCAATTCTTCATCCGTTCTAGCCTTAATGTTCAATTTCTCTAATGGCTTATGATCAGAGAAAACCGTAAACCTTTTGCCTATAAGCCAGTATTGCCAGTATTTCACTGCTTCTTTTATCGCTAGACACTCCAAATATATAGCTTTTTTCTTCTTCTGTGTATCGTTCAATTTTCTCGAAAAATATGCACACGGTCTTTCCTCTCCGTTAGACTGTGGTTGTTTCAAAACTGCTCCGATACCTTGAATTGATGCATCGGTATAAATATGTATTGGCAGTTCCGGATCATAGATTGCTAATATAGGTTTCATACATAATAGCCTTTTTATTGTCTCAAAAGATTCTTTACAGTCCTTTGACCAAATAATTGGCTGTCCCTTTCTTAGCAAATTGTGTAGTGGATTTAACACAATAGATACTTATAATAAATAGAGAATTACGCGGAATATTAGCATTAAATGTTGTTTTATAATGTGTTTATGATCACATTACTCGCATTTATTGCGGAAACGACGAAACAAAAACAAAATTGTGTTGCTCTGAAAGGAGAACATTATTATTAATCACAATGTTACAAACATTATATCATGTAAAATATTAACTAAACACTTTACCTGAAAGGAGAAACAACATTTAATGCTAATATTCCGCGTAATTCTCTATTTATTATAAGTATTCAATTATATTGTATGACATTACATTTCACATGTCTTAATAATTCAAATCCAACTGACAACTCTGCAGAACAAGGCCATAGACAAGTTAAATGAGAAGCTATGAACCTCATTTACATATATATATATATATAGAAGATTCGTTTGAGCGGATTTCTTTTTGTCGCAAAAATAAAGCTACCCTTTCTTTAAAGTCCAATTTACGTTCGAGCTAAACTTTATTTTAACAGGTCTGTTTATAAAGCTACCTTATTTGAGGGCAGATTTGCTGTACTCGTAAATCAAAGCGGTTTATTTTATTAAAACTACACAAAACAATCGCGCGACAGTTTTACGTTTAAACTGAATTTCATTACCATTCCCGGATTTGTTCAATCCCGTATCGGAAAACATTCAAAACGGCGGACTGAATTTAAATACTCAAATCCCACATGAACTTTTAATAGTGAGAAACAGTTACCGTGATCAGCGAATAAATTGAGTATTATTTAACGATGAAGAACACTAAAAGTAAAAAACCGGCCAAGAGCGAGTCGGACTCGCGCACGAGGATTCCGTAGGAAGAGTTTAACGCTTTTCCCCAGTGTTTTAAGAAGTCCAGTGTTAGCAGAGCCCTGCTCCTAAGCAAAATGTACGCAGTGTGGGGTTAACTTATATTGGTCTGCGAAATCAACATACAGACAGACATAAAAATTTGAAATTTTGAGACTTCCGAGTGGTTGTGCTATAAGAGCTACCTTCATACCAAATTTCAAGTTTCTAGGACAACTGGAAGTACCCTTCAGGTTTTCTCAGTATGGCGATTTGTATGGAAATAGATTTTTAAATGACTGTATCTTTTGATTGCGTTGACTCAGAAGGTTGATTTTTTCACGGCTTTAAGAGACCGCAGACTTAAGTATCCGATATTAATTTCAGTATGCTACCTCCACGCGTCCCAGAGAAAAAGGGTCTTGACAGACAGACAGACACACAGACAGACAGGCGGTCAACAAAGTGATCCTATAAGGGTTCCTTTTTTTCCTTTTGAGGTATGGAACCCTAGAAAATTGCCAAGTCTCAAAACGCAGTACTTACGTTAGTTATAGTATTAGGCAGAGTCTGTGAAAACACCTATAACTAATACCCGAATACTAAAATTATACGAAATTGGTGCTAAATTACTAGGTATCTAATTAGTTACCTAAAAATATTTTATAGTGACCGTATTAATATTGGGCATCTTTATTTGTAGAATAATAATAATGACTTGGTATTCGCATGGCAACATAATGAAATAAGAAGAATCTGCCTATTCCGATTTTTGAGTATGTCTAAATAGTGCACTTAAAAACAGAGTATTTTAAATAGTAGGTTTTGTCGTCGAGCAAATTTTTAAGTAATTGCAGACATAAATCTGTTTATAAGCCAACCGTCTCTCATTGGGTGTTTGTAATAATTTCGGATCTCATGAACAAATTACCAGACCGTGCTATATTAACCCTTTCATAACCCTAAAACTGTCCGAGTTTGACAGTACCGCAATGAATCGCGTCATTACTGCGGTTGCACCGGCTGACATAATGACAGGCTGGCTCAACTTCGACTGCCACGGTCACGGCAGTTTAAAAGGACTTAATGGCAGTTCGCTGTCAATTTGGATGTTAGAATTTTAAGGGTCTTCTGTAGAGTCTAACAGCCTTATTCATTATTTTGTTTTGTAACTTCCAACTTGGCATTTTTACACGCTAAAAACAAGTGCCTTGTCATTTAAGTTTGGGTGCTAGATGATATTTCGGCAATCTTAAAGCCAAAGTAAAAGTCGTTAGAAATGTGCTTACATTTTCTGCCTTAACAAGTAGAAAGTCTTGTATCTGCCTGCACTTAACTTTAAATTATGTGTACTTCTAGCTTGATTAAGGTTAAGAGATTTAAGAGCTAAGCCAGAAGAAGGACTACAAATTAACCGGGAATATTTGACTTACATAAACTTAGTGAAAACACTCGATTCACCGACCCGACTTATATACGTGAGCAATGTAATGTTTTAATAGATGCGATAGGATTTCATTAAAAAAGATGTTTCAAATCAGTGTATAAGGTAAAAAAACAGCTGCACCTTGAAAACGTGTTTCAGATATTATTTTCTTTATTTGCCCAGCCATCATTGGGAGATCACTCCCCCAAAGAACAAACAAAACAAACATAATGCTAAACAAAACGCGGCGGGCCGTAAGGTCGCAAACAGCCTAAACAAACTCAGGTACACTCCGCGAATTTACTCGCCCGAGTCAATACTTCTTTTATGCCATTGTAAACTTTGTGACCGATTCTGTTTAATTTTATTCTTTTGTGATGCCGCGTTTTACAATGGCGTGAATTGTTTGCAATTTTCTTGGGAAAAGGCAAATTAGAAATGAAATGGCTAGCGGTTTAAGCTGAAAAGGCGGTGAGAATCCGTTGTTTGATTTGTTGACACTAAATTCCTCTTAATAGAGTTGAGTTTAAGATTGGGACGTTTGATTAAATCAGTGTGTATGTATGTCTAACATATTGGCACGCTCTGCAGCCTAAACCGTTTGATGGATTTCAACATATTATGAGATATCATTAGGTTCGTATTAGTTGTGGGAGTGACGTAAGGTATATTTATTGTTTTCACATAATTTGGTTTTATTTGCATTAAGACTTTCCCAGTACCTATTCAATTCCATGGAGCCTCCAAACCTGCAAATACGAACATAATATTTATACAAAGCAACTTATTACCGTGTGTTTGCGGGTTCGATCTGTGTGCCAGCGATCTGTCGCGGGTAGTCGGCAAACAAAGTGGCGAGGATTTATTGCCAACGATAAAGGATCGCTATGCATTTTAAATGGCTTGCTTTGGTCAAGATTGATCTGAGTTCAACCTCAATTTTAAATTGTAGAAATATAAATGGCCTGTACCAGTTTTAGGAAAAATACGTTATATGAGTTGTCATTAAATTCGTCTTAGTTGTGGTCGTCACTCGTCGAATCCGACTCGGCTGGGCAGCGTTCGGGAAGCTTCGCAGTGTATTTTCGTCCAAATTACCGCAGTGTTTGAAGTCAAAAGTCTTTGACCAGTGTGTGTTGCCAGTGATAACTTATGGATCTGAGACGTGGGCGCTAACGATGGGCCTCATAAGGAAGCTCAAAGTCACTCAGAGGGCGATGGAGAGGGCTACGCTCGGGGTTTCTCTGCGGGACAGAATCAGAAATGATGATATCCGCAGTAGAACTAGAGTTACCGACATAGCCCGAAGAATTGCGAAACTTAAGTGGCAGTAGGCGGAACACATTGCTCGCAGAACTGATGGCCGATGGGGCCAGAAGGTTCCCGAATGGCGTCCACGGACCGGGAGACGAGCTGTCGGTAGGCCTCCAACAAGATGGAGCGACGACCTAGTAAGGATTGCGGGACCCCGGTGGATGCGGAAAGCACAAGACCGGTCTGAGTGGAGAGCCTTGGGGGAGGCCTATGTCCAGCAGTGGACGTCTTTCGGCTGACATAATGATGATGATGATGTGGGAGTGATATGATACTTATTATTCCTTGTATGTGTGAGACTTTACTTCGTAGGTACCTACTAGACCAGTGACGGAATACATGTCTAAGTTAAATTAAAAATAAAATAAAATAAAATGCGTTTATTTCGGACAACAGTAACGAAAGCCTAAAGTTTTATGGCCTAGCGGAATATTCTTTGAATGAAGCACCGACGTCATATATCTGCTGCTTAGTGCTAGGCCATAAAACTTTAGGCTTTCGTTTCTGTTGTCCGAAATAAACGCATTTTATTTTATTTTATTTATTTATCATTATTTTAGAGGATTATTTTACGTTTTTTTCTAAGGTTTTTTTTTGAAGGCGGTTTTACTTTTTTGTTAAAAGATTTTACTTCACAATTTTACGTTGATTTAACATTTTCAGAATTAACCTCCAACTCCTACCCGTAAGGAGTTGTACCTTCCATCATCAGCTCATCAACATAAGATGATGACTACCGGACGCAAATACTTGAATAGCCTTAGAAAATATATGAAACAAATGATACGTACCTATAAAATTTGAGGGTTGCCCTCGATTTCCCTGAGATCCCATCATCAGATCATGACTTGGTGACAGTGGGACCACCTCAGGAGTATGCCCTTTCGAATAGTGATTTAACATTTTCAGAATTATCCTCCAACTCCTAACCGCTAAGGAGTTATACCTTCCATCATCAGCTCATCATCATGAGATGATGACTACGAGACGCAAATACTTGAATAACCTTAGAAAATATATTAAACACATAGTACGTGCCTGTAAAATTTGAGGGTTGCCCTCGATTTCCCTGGGATCCCATCATCAGATCATGACTTGGTGACAGTGGGACCACCTCAGGAGTATACTCTTTCAAATAAAAAAAATTGAAAATCGGTCTACAATTGACGGAGTAATCGATGTACGAGTAACCTCCTTCTTTTTTTGAAGTCGGTTAAAAAGAGGTTACGCGGACCGTATCAAATGCTAAACAAAACTCCACAAAATCCCAAGGAGGGTTCTCGCACTTCATGACATGATAGTCAAATGATCAAAGACATCACAAATTCTTATGAATTCAACGTCATTACCATCGTCATCATCATTTTAGCACAGAACAGTTGTTCCGCAGCTCCCTATGACCTTGTCCAAAATAGCTTCTATTTATAAACTAAGTTTTACTTTGTATGTTCGAGTCCTTACAAGAATAGAATAAAATGCTTCCACCCATCATAATATCCAACAGAACTGTAAAGTATCTTTTGTAATGTTACCTTGCTCAAGCAATTTGTCGCACGAAACAGTCGCGTACGAGCTATTTCCGCCATCAAACGCGTGTTTTCTAGAAATAGCAAATGAATATTACCCCTTAAAGTGCCTACACTTACCCTGAATTTCTAGTAAGATATTTTTTATAAGTTGCATTACACCGCTCGCTCAATCGACTACTTTTACCTCGTTTGCTTGAAAGCTTCGCAATGTACTTAACGCATCTCACAAAAGTTTTTTTCTTTTGTAAGAATAATAGTTCCACTCGTCATTGCGTGATAGTACGACAATGCTACGAAATGTCGTCACGATGAAGTGTTGTAACAAAAGAATGTCAGCCCCTTTATTTGCACTTATTTGGAGGGTGTGTAACTGGCAGGTTATGATACTTTATATTGCGAGACGCGGCGTTACGCGTTCCGCTGTGTTTTGTTTCTTTCGCTCCTCTTTTATTTATTTTGTAGGTATAATAAACAGTGTTGTGATACTCATATCTCACTGACTGGTTTGTCGATTGTATGATACTGATTTTATGTGAGACTGTAAATAATAATTATGGATGTAAAACTATCACAATTTTTTTGAGAATCGACCATTGCTAAATAAAATAATAATAAATTTGACTTCAGTTCTTTGAAGTGAACATAAATGAAAAAAATAACGTGTGATAATTCACACCAATCGACCCAGTTCTAAGTTAAGCAAAGCTTATTTAAATACAAAGAAAATATCCAAGACTCGAGAACTAAAATCATACAAACCGCTGCCCCGACTGGAGATCGAACCCGGAACCTCAAGCTTTGTAGTCAGGTTCTCTAGTTATTTACTTCGCTATTCTGCCATTAAATCAAGGTATTATATATGCCCCACTACCCAACAGTGGTCGAAGGGTGTCAACTATTGGAATTAAGGTAACTATTATCAAAATTATTACGTCGTTGTGCTTACTTGTATGCCAGTGAATGTAATTGCGAAAGAAGTCAAAAGACACTAATTATAACGACGCAAATATAAGGACTGGTAGCAATGAACGCTAATTATAATCTACGTACCTAATTAGTAATCTTCATTAATAAAGAAAGAAGTTAACGCGACAAGAATTTCTTACGTATTCATCCGAAATGTTCCAAGAAACACACTCACAATATTCACAAAAGTGGCCACAAAAAGGCCCGGTAATGATGAATTACAGTAATGATGTGCGGTAATCAGTAGAATGACGCGTGTTTCTAGCGGATAACGTCTCGGCGGATGACGCAACATCCGGGATGGTAATGACAGATTTAATGATACGCGGTAATCATATAAGGAAAAAATGTTATATGTAAGTCGCGGAAAATACCTGTTCAGATATTACTCCGTTGCGTACGTGAAGCATGCCAAGTTCTCAACTAGTGCTATTCGTATCTGGTCGTCTTAAAGCGCTTAGTATTTTATTATAACTAAGTGACTACAAAATAAATTCATCGTGTCACATTGTCTTCTAAATTGGTGTGTTTAGCCGGTTCACAGAAGGGCGTAGTTCGCGTGATAGTAATAATGTCAGACACTTTAATGGCAAGTGTCAGCGCGGTGTCAGTATCGCGTGACACAAAGCGACACTCAAGGTTAGAGGCGTTTGAAATTTACTCGTTATTACAAGATTTAGATTTAAATAAGGCTTTGTCAAGTTGAAACGACTTGAAGTAGACGTGAATAACGTGAATGTTTAAGTATCATTCCTGAAGATGTACATTTTGTGAGCATTTAGAAATAGGAATCGGGTTTTAGAAATGCTTCGGCTGTCAATGTCGCTTCTTATGACAAAGAAAGAGATGTCATTTAAATATACGAATACACCCGAACCCTATTCTGAACTCTCACAGACTAATGTTTTCGATATAGGAATACTAGCTTTTGCCCGCGGTTTCGTCTGCGTAGAGTTCGGCTGTCGCTGTTCTACGGGATAAAAATAAGCTATACTTACTGCATAAAAAAAGCCATGTAAAAAAAGTTCCAATAAAATTCGTTCAGTATTAGTTGTGGCGTGTTAAACTAAGTTTTGCCTTTTAAAATAATATATAATACTCACTGAAACGTGATCGACAAATAGCATGCAGAGATTGGATGGCCTTGGTTTATTGAAAAGGCGAAATTGAAGATAGATACATGATATTTATCGTCAGTAGATCAGATCAAGCGGTACTTAAATTTTGAGAACGGTTGTTAAAGATCGGTGAGGTCAAAGGGTACGGTCCCGAGCAAAAAGTTACTTAATTTTTTATTCCATTGCTGTTTTCTTGAATGCCAGAACTCAGTAAAAACACTCATAATAAAAACCTCGCGAGTCAAATGTTTTCCGCCTTCGCGCAATAATTACCGACCGCCATTGTTCGGCCGCGTTCGGCGAACTTCGGCAAACTTCGGCAAACTCCGGCAGCCCTCGGGATCTCGAGGGCATTCCAAAAGTTCCCACTCCAAACTTGGCTTTGTTGTCTTGTTAATATTTTTGCTAAGTCTTTCTGCAAGTATTAACTTTCGTATTTTTAGGGTTTTTTCCTCGTTGCCTGTTAAGAGGCATTAATGTTAATGCCGCTGTTGTTGTGTTTGTCGCTTTTTTGTGGACACTTTTTAATAATGAAGTCAGTTGTCGGTACTGCCAATAGTAGGGCAGCTTACTCACCAAAGTTCCAAAACTGTATTCATTCCCTGCGTGCACTCTCAACTAACTCTGAACCAAGCTGGAATTCAAACATGTTTTAGTGGCCGTAGTGACACACAATTTGTGAAAATTTCGAGAGTTTACCTATAACAACCAAAAACATTCAATTAATTTTCTCACAAGCGGTTAGACGTGTAAGATAGCTACGTCTATGCAACTAATGTAGGTATATTTACATGCTACACCTCCGCCGCCTCCACTGCTACACCACAATAAACACAATGTCACACAGACTCAACTATCACCACCGCTGACACATTCGTTGCATAGCCGCAGTAGCTTGCTTACACTTGTGGTTCATGAATATGGACCTCCGCAAAGTAATGTCCGATACATTTTTGCATGGAGACCCCTTTTATTTCGATTTCGTAATTTTTAGATTTACCGGTCATAATAATACACATTGATGAATGTGTCTGTTACGGTTCACATAAGATAGGTAACCATTATCTGGATGGTGAATGGACGGACAGACAGGGTCCCGCTGTGGGTGCACACAAGTCACGTCACAAGTTTAAATATCATAATATTTTAATTCGTAATACCTATCAGATTTCGTCATACCGAATCCATGTGACAGGATCAGATTTCGTGATCGTAATCCATCTCGATAGCTCACAGCTTGCATACCATCTCGACTGCAGTTCGCTCAGCCACTCGACACCTCTGAATGCTTCTCGAGTACTAGTTAATTAGCGATTAATTCGATAATTGATGAACCGAGAGTGACTCGGAGGTTTTCTTTTGCAGCCTTTGATTTCATAATCAAAGGCTGCAAAAGAAAACCTCCGCTAAAAAGCTAATTTGTCCGTCACTCATGTGACGGACAAATTAGCTTCGCGGATAAAATATTTCGCTCATTTCGAAGCTCGAGCTTGAAAGGAGTGGCTTGTGAGCTTTTGGTGGCAATTTTGTTTAACAAATATTATCTGTTAAGTTGTTAAGACTTTTGGCTTGAATTTCTCATTTGGTTTTATTGTTTTCTTGTGTGAAATGGGAAATTGGGCTGGAGCTGAGTGAATGGAGAATACAGTGTACTAACATTTAAAAATCCCTTTTGATCTTCCTTATAATTACTTTGAAAACACTGATAAAACTACGTTGTAATCTGCAGTATCTGGAGTTCTGTTAATCATGGTGATGTTCTACTCATAAACATCAATTAAAACTCTTTAATAAGGGGTAATATGATAATGAACACGACTTCGCTCTCAACGTATTTGGGGAGGTGCCACGTTGCACCCGGTGCACTTTGCGGATTTTGCGGTTTGACTGTGAGTAAGTTTACAAACTCTAATGCTAGTTATTACGAGTATATTGACAACGTATAAAATGCATTAAAACTGCAATAGTGTTTAACTGTTGTTCCCACTTTCAAAGATTGCTAGCCAGTCAGTAGCTTATTCACAAGGAAAATGTTTTATCATCATACATCAATTAAGTCCTTTTGAATGCGTTCACAAAACCGAAAAAAAACCGATCCGAATCCGATATCGTTATGAGTTTCATGTTTTGAACATTTTAAAAACCAAATAGGCCGGCGATATGAAACGTCAGCTCGGTATGTGTGTGTATGATAAAAAAAAACTCCTCTTATGCCCGGTTTCACCAACGACTCCTAAAATTTAAGGGATCCCTTAGCTCTTTTAGGGGACACCTAAAATCAATTTCCGTTTCACCAACGCTTAAGTAACACCTAACTGCTTAGGGGGTCCCGTAAGCTTAGGGGGTCGAATATTGACCCCCTAGCGCTAAGTGACAGTTCGCGCAGTCGCAGACGCGTTTTAATTTTTATAGGTTATCGTGCATTTGTTAAGCAATAATTAACTTGATTGATAATATTTATATAAAATGGAAGGCTATTTAAATGATTTTGTAGAGTTTGGAAGCTGTTGAATAAATAGATTTAATATTCACATCAAAGTTATTTAGATCAGACTGAAGATCAGATGATTTTTCAAAGTATGATAGGTACTAAAGATTTTTCATAAGATATACCTACTAGTAGAATGTCGAAAGAAAACGTGCTTTTCATACTTGAAAAAATTTAACATTAGAGGTATTTGGAATATAAGAATAACCCAAAACAGAAGAAGAATAGTTCTGTATAAAGGAAGGCCTCATCGCAGTTGGACGAATGCCTAATACTAATTATCCATCATCAGTCTATTCTTGACCCTCAGAATACAAAACAAACCGGAAGCCGCGTTCAATCATAACGCCGCGCACTGTGTCAATTTATTATTGATTTCGCTATCCGTTTACACTTAAAATAATAATCCTATTCTGTTTTTTTATAAACCCAACGGCATTTCTGCATGTAGGAACCACATGAGAAGCGATTAATTAACATGCGCGCTCGCGGGTTCTGATCTGTTCTGTATTCAAAGAAATCGAACAACACAATACTTTAAAATAGGTACAGTTCATGAATAAATTATCAGATAACTAATCATTCCAGTTTCAGTCAATGAATGCTCGCTAATAAACTACAATCATAGCACGAAAGTTCGGAAAAAAATTGATAGTTATAAACTGTTCTGATTTTTCTGGATGGCAAAGATAATGCCATACAGCCTAGTCAACATTTAAAAATAAGAAATAAGACGTCAATTTAGTATTAATTATATATCTGTATAGTTTTTCTATGTTTTTATAATATTGGTTTAATTTTTTACAGACGATTTTTGAAGATATTTCTCTTAAAAAAAATTATCGATACAAAACCGGTTTTAGAAATCACTATAGCTAAAACAAACCGTCACTTAGTTAAGTAACCCCTATTAAGGCGTTACCTAAAATGGTGAAAACGAAATTAGGTTAGGGAGAGATATAAGGGGCCACTTAGGATAGGGGTCCCCTGACTAGGTGATGACTTAAGTGTCGTTGATGAAAACGGGCATTAGAGTACTTAATAATGTATGTAGATAAAGTAATGTATGCAACTCTACATAATTAGGCCTTAAAACACTCGTGTGATCTTATTATGAAACTCGGCGTAAACCATACTCCTAATTTAAGTGGTAGAAGCTGGTATTTTTCAAAGATTATTGTTACAAATAATCATTAAGGTACAATCATGAATGCTCGTTTTTGATTGTAAAATTTCTGAATAATTTTTGAAATCATTTTTAGATAGGTATTTCAACCTATATTATAAAAGCTGTTACCCGCGACTTCGTCCGCGTAGATTTCGGTTATCGCTATCCCGCGGGAACTATACAATTTTTTCGAATAAAAAGTAGCCTATGTTATTCCTCAATATTCAAACTGTCTTTTTACCAAATTTCATCTAGATTGGTGAAGGGGTTTTCCCGTGAAGAGGTAACAAACAGACAGAGAGACAGAGTTACTTTCGCGTTTATAATATTAGTTAGGATTACAATCCCATTCCCGACGGGCTGACCTGCAAGCCATGTGAACCTCTCTCGACAGGACTATCCACAATAATAGTGTCACGAATTAATTCCCTACATGCGGTGACCGAATACGCCGAGATCCTGATGGAAAACTTCATGGTCTGTTTGCCAATATTTATTATGGCCTACATACATACAAATAAAGTAAATATTCAGTAGTCAGTACCTAGACATTGATTACTAACACCATGGACTTTGGGTCTAGTATAAAATTACTAACACCATGGACTTTGGGTCTAGTATAAAATTACTAACACCATGGACTTTGGGTCTAGTATAAAATTACTAACACCATGGACTTTGGGTCTAGTATAAAATTACTAACACCATGGACTTTGGGTCTAGTATAAAATTACTAACACCATGGACTTTGGGTCTAGTATAAAATTACTAACACCATGGACTTTGGGTCTAGTATAAAATTACTAACACCATGGACTTTGGGTCTAGTATAAAATTACTAACACCATGGACTTTGGGTCTAGTATAAAATTACTAACACCATGGACTTTGGGTCTAGTATAAAATTACTAACACCATGGACTTTGGGTCTAGTATAAAATTACTAACACCATGGACTTTGGGTCTAGTATAAAATTCACGAAAAGTGTATCCCAGTAGGTACAACACGGCATTTTTTGATGACAGCCATACGTCATAGCGCTTTCGGTCGACCAAACTAAGACTGACTGACGCTCGATTAGTGGCCGTTTTTGCAAATTAGTGGTATTTTAGTTCAGACGTTTTCAAGCACTCGAGGGTCGATCACGACTTTACAAAACCTGCGTCACGTAAAATCGAATAGTAAACGTTGTCGAGTTTGTATGACGTTTGGAGCAGCGCCCGCCCGTGAGCGTATTTGGAACTAAAATTTAGTATCCCTTTCACACCCGAAAAAGTGGGCTATGCTATAGTAGTTTATGCAACTGCTACATAATTATGTGGAGTTGCAGACATTACTTTATCTACACACATATTATAAGTACTCTAAGATGGGTTCAGAAGCCGAAGGCATATATCAGACCCATACCTGTCACGAATTTGACTGTTTTTTTTAAATCATAGACAAGCATACCGAGCTGACGTTTCGTAAACTGTTTTTTTTTTGTAAAAAAAAATCGATATCACATTATTAATTATACATGTGGGACTGAACTCGACTTATATACGTGAGTGATCCGTTTTATTTCACTATGATTGTAAATTACGTTGGTCGTCAAATTCGAAAAATTGAATTCGATATCGACTATTACTTTACCGCTGGACCTGCTGGTCGTGGTGGTTGGTGGCGGAGGCGTCGTCATGCTGCAATGCTGGTCATTTTCTACGGTTTCTGAACTCATTTTAGAGGACTTATGATATGTGTGTAGATAAAAGTAAAATGAAGCATAGTGACGTGTGTAATTAAACTGACAATGACACGTTAAGAGGTTAAGGAGAGATTAAGGGTTAAGAGGTTTCTCGATCACGATACGATAACCGTAACGTTACGCAGCATTCGTAAAGTCGTGCTCAACCCTCCGAAGTCCACGGTCGGTGCTGGTAAGTCAACGGTAGGACAAATTAGACAATGGTTTGTCGCTGGCTGCACTATTTATAATGTTCATGTTATGTATAACGAATAATGTGCAAACTTTTTTAGTTAGTTTTTGCAGCCACATTTTTGTTCTTTATTTAATATTTTTATTAGATAAGAACATAAAGATAGGAATAATTTTTATCAAGTCGTACGCTATTTTAATTGACCGACGATTATAGATGGTACGAAAAATGAGAATAGGATTCTGTACTAGGAATCCCGAAGTCTCAGGCTCGGTCCGGGACTAATCTCACAAATTACACATATCACGGATATCCCCGGAATTAAAAGTTGTATGTGGTTGCTAGTTGGACAGAAGTAGTTCAAAATAAAAATTTACGTACTTGTAGCTATAATAAGCTGTTTTTTTTCAGCAAACACCAAAGTATGGCACATAATATTTCTACAGAACTTTTAAAAACACTAAGGTTTCCAAGTTTTGTTTTATTGTGAATATTTTATTTTCTAAATTAAACGCTCCCTTTCCCCCTTTAAGTATATTTTGAACCTGTCATTATGTTTTATGCGCAATAAAAACCTAACTATTTTAAACCGTATGGCCATCATCATCATCATCATCTGCCTAAACCCTTCCTATTATCTGGGGTCGGCTCTCCTTGTCCGCTTTCTCCACTCGAGGCGATTTTAACATAATTATAAACTACTAGTTTACGTCCCGCGGCTTTGCCCCCGGGAAATATTTCAAAATAGGCTAGTTCCATATCCCATGGGAATTGCTAAAAATCCCTTCTTAGTGCAGCTCTAGGATACTCAAGTTTACCAAATTTCAAATCTCTTGGTTCAGTGGTTTAGACCGTGCGTTGTCTGTCAGTCAGTCAGCCAGTCACGTTACTGTTTTATAGGTATTGATTTCAAAGGTATAGTTTTGACATGAAACTACCATGAGACTCAATCACAGTGAAATAAAACGGATCACTCGCGTTTATAAGTTGAGTGCGGGGTCGTGCGCTTCCAGAGGAAGAACTGCGAATTAGTCCGAAACATGTGTGTGAGTGATCAGTTTAATTTCACGACAAAGGTAAAGCTTAATAAATACTTCCAACAATTGTCATTTTCAACATAATCGGATACCGTAACTGCTATGAAGTTACGCTATTTTGCTGACCACAAAATTACCTGGCCATAAGTGAACCCACAGTTATTAAAATTAACTCCAACACAAATCGAGAAGTAACCGAGTAACAGACCGAATACGAAAACACTTGAAACCTCATCGCGACCGCAATTACATTCCTTAAAAATATAAATAACAAAACTGTTCCTTCCATCATGAAAGCAACTGTATTTCTAGCGCCGTAGTATTTAGATTCCATTGAAAAGTAATGTTAATATTAAAATTACAGTTGGGGTTTAGTATAGTAAAAACATTCCTTCTTTGCACAGAGCATCTACGACAGGAGACGATAACGCGTGCGAAAAAGCGAGTTGAGAAATGTTCACTAATGTTTCACAACTGATTTCGTTTCGCAAAATGATCATTTCACAACTCGCGTTTTTTCTGAAACTGTCAGTATTTCAGGATTTTTATAAGACAAACCTAGCCTATAGAAAATCCTGATTTTTTTACAGTTTTGAACGGGTTGGAAGGAACTTGCCGTTGATAGAGACGAGTGGCGAGGGGAGGGGGAGGCCTTTGCTCAGCAGTGGGATACTTTACAAGGCTAAAAAAAAATTATAGTTTTAGGAAAAAGCGGATCGTAAAATGATAATTTTGCGAAACGAACTAGTTGTGAAATGTTTGTCGGTAAAAATGATCGGATACCTCTATCACACTCTCACTATGTCGCTCTCAACTAAAAGTGGCAGAAAAAATGTTATGCAAAGATATAAATCATTTTCTACCTATTTAGAGGTGCAAACGAGCAGGTTAGTCTCCTGATGGAAACAATCACCGCTGCGTACAGATAACCGCAATACTGGGGAAATTACAGTTTCCAGCCTTTTTAGTGTCCCTGATGCAAAAAAAGAGTGTTATGTTAAGTGTCTGTGGCACAGTAGCTTTTAAACCGAAGACAGTAGCTTTAGAACTGAGGGTCGAGCACGATTTTTCGAAACCTGCGTCACGTAAAATCGAATAGTAAACGTTGTCGAATTTGTATGACGTTTGGAACAGCGCCCGCTCGTGAGCGTTTTTGGAACTAAAATTTAGTATGAGGTTTATCGATCTCGATACCATAGCCGTAACGTTACGCAGCATTCGTATAGCCGTGCTCGACCCTCAGAACACTACTGGCACGATTTAATTGACCAGGAGATGTTAGATAGGTAAACGCGACTCCGGTGCTTCGTAGTTCTCGGCGGGTTATTAGTTTTAACGAGGTAGTGTTCGACTGCTCATTAAGCGAGTTGGGGGCTCGCCTGACCCTTCACGCTGCGAATTTTGGCATTACTAATTAGTGATTTCAAGTGATATGCGGTTGAAGTTTCCTGTTTAATGACCGGCCCGTTATACGTAATGGTTGCGTTGTGGCGTTGACTATGGCAGGACAATCATGATATGCAATTTCGTGGACAGTTGTGATATGACAGAAGAATCATTCCAATGAGATTAAACTAACCCTATGCGACAGGCGAATCTTTTTAGGGTTCCCCACCTTAAAAGGAAAACTGAATCCTTATAGGATCACTTTGTTGTCTGTTTATCTGTCTGTTTGTCTGTCTGTCAAGACTCTTTTCTCTAGCACGCGTGGAGGTAGGATAAAATTGATATCCAACGCTCAAACCTGCAGTCCCTTGAAGATGTGAAAAACTTAAACTTCTAAGTCGATGCATCAAAACATACAGTACATAATTAATAATTAAAAAGGGTGCTTCAATATGAAATGCCGTGGAATCAAAACTTATACCTATAGTTAGCTAGTGTATAGTTAGTGACAAAAAAATTCCCCATCCAAAATGTTTATGAAATTGTCATAAGATTGATTTTTGCCTGGCCAGTGGGAAAGGTTTTTCTACTATCTCTATAATACTTCCAGTTGATCCAGAAACTGGAAAGTTGGTAAAAAGTTGCCAGACAAAACTTGAACCTAGATACGAATGCAAAAAGTGTCAAAACTGTTCCAACAAAATCTCAATGAACCTAAACCACGATAAAACAAAAACGTTTTATATTCCTGAGATCACCAGAAGCTCTCCGGGTCGCCTTTAACCAGGCACGACTACGCGAGCGAAGAGCTCGCCCTATAATCATTGCTCGCTCAAGACGCTCACCACGCTACGGTTACCTGGCAACTCGAGCAATGTATTAGGAATTGGACATAGTGTCGTCACTTGGAGTGGTTAAGGCTTGGCCATTAAGGCCTGATTGAGGAATTATGCTAATACCTGTTTACGTTGGCGACATGGTAATGCTGTTCGAGTGACGTGGCCGACATGATGTTAATGATTGATAATCAGAATAAAGGTCACGTTAAGTGCAAGTAAGCTTGTATAATGTTCGGTTCGTGTAAACATGTAGGTAGGTAACGGTACTGTATTTTCTCCCATACAGTTCCCCCCGTTCCCCTGTTCCCGTACAGTCTTAATGTAATGTTTTTCATCTGTCACTGGTCATAACTTCTGTTTTCTCAGAAACTGTTAATTGTTCTGGATTGTTATAAAATAAAGCTAACCTAAACTACAGAGTTCTAGAGGATGACCATTACAAAATTCCTGAAATGTTTTCGGTTTCAGAGAAAAAAATAGTAAATATCATGGGACAATTGACACCAATTGACCTAGTCCCAAACTAGGCAAAGCCTGTACTATGGGTACTCGACGGAACGGGACCTCAAGTTTCATAGCCAGGGTCTCTAACCACTAGTCTATCAGGTCGTCAAAGAATTATGACTAGTGATAGATTATGAGTTTAATATCATAAACATTACTTATGATATATTTTTTTTTACAATACAAAGGGAATCGATACATAACATGAATGTCAGTAAAATCAAAAGCCGAAATAATGAAGATGATGATTTTATTATTTTCATCAATTCCTGAAAATGTTCAAACGAGTTTTAAAGTGAAACATTTTTTTTCCGAATTCATGATAATTACACTTTTAGAAAGAAGTTTTAATATTCACTAATTATTAGAATTACATCTAATACGCCTAAATATCGCCTCAGTACTACAGATGTGATTTCGTTATTTTATTTTTTATGGATAAGATGAACATTAATATCTGTTCTACCCAATAAAATTTCATGAACAGCAAAAACCTAACATTATCACGCAAGGGAAATGAAATGTACTAACCTGTCAGTTCTTATTATAACATTTCGTATTCGTAGCCTAGCGTTACGTTACAACTATTACAAGAATCTCGACTGATTCTGTGTTTTTCATCCTTTTTTACTGCTACAGCCAGAAAGAGATGAACTAATAAATAATAATAAATAAATATCACGGGACAATTTGACACCAATTGACCTAGTCCCAAACTAGGCAAAGCCTGTACTATGGGTACTAGACAACGGATAAACATACTTATATAGATAAATACATTATATACATATTAAACATCCAAGACCCGAGAGCAAACATTCATATTCATCATACAAACATCTGCCCCGACCGGGATTTGAACTCGGGACCTCAAGCTTCATAGTCAGGGTCTCTAACCACTAGGCTATTCGGTCGTCAAAGAATGAACAACCAGGAATAGTAGCCTGTGTTTGGTGTTCTATTTGCTACGTAAATAAGTACCTATCATTTCTTTTGACATTGGATGGGTTGCCTCGGGTTTTGCCGTAGCCGCAAACTAATTTAAATATGGGCGTGCTCTAAGATCTAGAAGACATCGAATGCCTGGGGTATACGGTGAGAATTAACGGGCAAGTTAGTGTAACTATATAATGGTATTTTTCAGCATTCGTAATTGCGGAAACTCATCCAGATTGTGTAATTACACTAGTAATTATGTGCGTGATTGCGTAGTGTTTTTGCGTGTGTGCATTAATAGCAAGTGGAGGGGAAAAGTGGCGATTTTGAATGATTCAGTAGGGCTAGGACGACTGGCCGCGACTTTGTTTGTCGCGCGAGATTATATTGCCCGTCCCGTTGCATTCTGAGTGACAGAAAACGACGGGCAGTTGTTCTCGCGCGAGATAGATGTCGCACTGTGAGTTGCGCTAGACCTACTGGAAGAAGATACGAACGATAGGATTTTCATCCCCTTTATAATACTTCTGTGATTTCACCTATCTTGATTGGTCTAGTCCGCAAATCTCTGCTTCGCTCCGTCTCACCGGCAACGCACCCTTAATCCCTGTAACAGCGGTTTAATTAAACTGACTACAAACTGACGTCAAATAATGACAAATCCTTTTCTCTGAGCACATCTGCCATAGTGTTCCCAAAGCCTCCCCATTGTTGGCCATCTCGTTGCAAATCCCACTCCATATTCAATCCCATATAAAATTCTTAAAGAGATCGGCTGGTCATCAGGAACACGTGTCGAGAAGGGTCTATCCGGGATCCCCTTTGAATAATGATTTTCCGGATAACATCAAAGTGTAAGGTAACATTTTACTGAGTTTTAACGTTTCATTTAACGTTTTGTCTCCTTCTGCGTTTATCTTTGATTGATTGCTTTTAACTCGAGTGGGTTTGTGCGATGAGGCCAATTAAGAACGTTGTTCTGATAATTCGGTTTGATTTGAATGTTAATAATTACCTAAATCATCACCATCATCTGGGCTTTTGAAAATAAAGTGAAGATTCATTACTATAAGTCAGACCTAAGTTTTTATTTTGTGTATGTTTAATTTATTTGCGTTTTTCCCCTCTTCAATTATAAATAAAGCAAACTATTCACACATTGTAAGGCATCTCATAATTGACAACATTTCATCTTTTTTACACCTGGAAATTAATATAGGTATCGACAGGGCTTTGCCTCCTGAACACACCACTTTATTTATAAAAAAATAATATTACTTAATACAAGAGAATAAAACAAAATTACCAATTCTACCAAAACTACGCAAGAATGGGTGTAATACCTTTGCCTTTTTCAAACAAACCACAAACACAACAATTATTTGACATGACACATATTATGTTTGACAATGTCAGATTTGACATATTGGGTTGTTTTTTTATCGTGACAAGACAAAGGCAATTGGTCCATCCTAGCGTAGTTTCGGAGTAACGTCCTTTTGGAATAAGTACCTTTTAATAAATTAATAATAAATTAATTACAAAACCTAATGAAAATTTAAAATCGCAGGTTTGCTCCTCTTTCAAAGTAGATTGCAGACAATTAATCAAATTGTAGTCTCAAAAATACGAAATGTTGTCAATTGTAACCAATAACATTGAAGGCAGCGACCGGTATTTAGCCAGCAACGAACGTTTTCTTTCACTTAAGAAGGTTTGATGAGCTCCCGATATTTCGACGCAGTTACATGCACCATGATCACGGGGTTTTCTTTTAGTTCTAGAATAAAAATATCTCTACATTTTCCTTTACTTCGTATAAATCTACTCAATTTACTTTCGGCTTCATTCCACACGATGTCTATGACTTACTCCGAAACGTAACAAGTCGCCAAAAAGGCCACGAACCTTTATCCATGGTAAGTAAAAGAAGTGAAGTCCTTACTAAGCTAGTTTTCAGTCCATCAAGCGGTGAAAGTATCAGAAATCAATACTAGAAATGAATACCCGAAAGACGAAAGATTACGCTCCGCCATGTCAAACAACTTTGCCAATTTTTTTTACATTATTAACTTTGGTTACAAGGAAAATAGGACGTTATCTGGATGAGGGTGGAGTCGAAAAAATAAGTTCAAATAACAGATGTCAAGAAAAGGAAGCGAAGGCATTTCCCGTTTTCCAGTTCCGCAGTGAATGAGAGTAGTATGTACTCGTGGCAATTGTATTTTATTTTATGCGTTGTCGTCCTAGCCCTGGGTTAGGTTAACCCGAAGTTAACATTACGACTGACTAGAGATTAAGATATTTAATAGATAGTTCTTATAAGAAGGGAGGAGCGGAACCTCCTAACACAAGTATTTGTCATACTTACCAGGAGGGACCGGACATACATATTGTAACCCTTAGCATGATACCAAATAAAATATTATGTTTTTTTTTTTTGACTGACGATATAAATAGGTCAACATTAACACTGTTGGTCTAGTGACGTGAAATTAACAATTACAAAAAGATTACAAAATAGCACAGATTTTCACTAAAGTAGATGTCCTCCTATGCTTCATTCAACGGACTGTACCTATGTAACGTATCACAAAATATTATTGTTGATGACTCGAAACTCTCGTTGCGCGAGTTCGACTCGCTCTTGACCTGTGCCCTAAGCACGACTTGTCGAATCCTGCGTTACGTTACGGTTATCGTATCGAGATCGAGAAATCTCATACTAAATTTTGTTTCCAAATACGCTCACGGGCGGGCGCTGTTCCAAATGTCATACAAACTCGTTAGAGTTTACTATTCGATTTTACGTGACGCAGGATTCGACAAGTCGTGCTTAGGGCACTGTTGTTTTCCTGTAACGTATTACTTTTCTCTGTTTCATTGTGCAATAAATACTTATGTACCTCTACATACACAAATTTTGTGTTTTTAATAAATTCAAACATCATACTTCCACCTATTTGATTCAAACACGTCATACGTAATCTCGCTCCTTTGACCAGAGGGTCGAGCACGACTTTTACGAATCCTGCGTCACTTAAAATCGAATAGTAAACGTTGTCGAGTTTGTATGACGTTTGGAACAGCGCCCGCCCGTGAGCGTATTTGGAACTAAAATTTAGTATGAGATTTCTCGATCTCGATACGATAACCGTAACGTTACGCAGCATTCGTAAAGTCGTGCTCGACCCTCTGTTGTACTCCTAATACAACCTACCTCGACTGTATTAGCCACCATGTGATCACAACATAGCCTCTTTTCTAACTGCACATATTCATTTATTCAAATGAGACACACTGAGCAACCGCAGAAATGACCCGTGTTAGTTCCATCGCTAATACGCGGTAGGTATTGGACTGCGCCCGTCGCCTAACGAGGCTGGCTGACACTGCGCCAATAGTATTACGACGGAAGAACATCACTCTAATACCTCTACCCTCTACCCTGCTACCCCACTACCCCACTACCCCACTACCTCGCTACCCCGGTGCTGTCGCTCTAAAGATGTTTTCCACTGCAGTGGCTCCGGGAATTCAATAAGTTTATTGCGCTGCGTACTGGCATTAGAAATAGGTGTAATTTGAACGAATAGATGTTTGAAATAGCACAGCCCTATCTAAAAGTCCTATTAAAAACACTGCAAAAAATACACTTAAAAGTGAAACATTAAAACCAGCAAAGGGACTCGAGGGAAATAAAGTTATGGCTTAAATAGATATCTCTTCGTGATCTCAAATAGAGTATCTTTTTGTTTTTAATCCCCGTTTTTTTTTATTTTTGCGATTGAATACACAGAAAAAAAAAAACAGAAAATGCTAACCCCGAGAATCGAACCCGGATCCTCGACATTCCGTGCCGCATGCTATAAACTACGGTTAGCATTTTCTGTTTTTTTTCTTTGTAACTATTCATGTTTCAGTGAGTATTTTAAAAGTATAATTATCTCTTCAGCTAGGCCAAAAAATGCAAAAAAAAACTGTCTAACTAATAAGGTAAACGTCCCAATGCTTGACACTCTAAGCCCAATAGTGGACAGTAGACACCCGTCTGCCACCTTTGTCGCTAAGGCATAAGGGTTGGCATAAGGTGCAAACATTAGGTCAGTGTCCTGCAATAGGACGTTTTACGGTTTAAAGAATTTTATTGTTCTCAAAATAGAATTTACCTTATTTAAAAACAGTGGTTGTTTTCATTGTAATTGTTTTCTTTTTTTTAAATACCGTTAAGTATATTCTGTTTACAACTGCTGACAAAAAAAAGTAAAATAAATAAGCAAAAATTATTTCTTTTCACTGGTAAAATATTATTCCCTTTATTTCTGGAGCCAAAATCTCCTCTCATATCAACAGACACAGCGTTTACTTTACTCCCTCTCTAAAAAAAACAAAGCCTGCGTATTTAGCTAATTAAGTTGTTAAGGCAAAACACAGTACCGCAAGCGCACGTGACCAGAGTCGCAAGCGCCTCCAAATTAGCTCACGATTTTTAATTTGCGTACAGATTTTCTCTGATAAACATTAACCGTGCGGGGTCCTTAATTAAGAAATGACGTTGATGCTTCAAAATGTACGAAGACGGATCTTCATTTTTTTATATGACAAGGAAGGCAAAAGAACAAGCTAAGATGAAATACCTCTTGTGCCCGTAATTACACCGGCGGTCTAACTCTCCACACTGGAACACAACAGTGCCAGCACTGCTGCTTAGCGACAGGATTAGCAAGTAAGATAGTGGTAGCGATCCGGACGGACCTAGCACAAGGTCCTACCAGCGACATTTTTAAACGAATTAAAAGAAAGAGACTTTTAACATGAAACTACCGTGAGACTCAATCATAGTGAAATAAAAACGGACGGGCTAAACTCGACTTATATACGTGAGTGATCCGTTTTTATTTCATTATAAAAGAAAGAGATTCAGTGTTCATCGTATCAGTCGGGAGAAGTCCACTGATGGACGCCTTCCCCAAGTATCTCCACGACGATCACTCTACCATAGACCCGGTTACAGTATCGTATCGAAATCGAGAAACTTCATACCAAATTTTAGTTCTCACGGGCGGACGCTGTTCCAAACATCATACAAATTTCTCAATAACGTTAACTACTCGATTACGTTACGCAGGATTCGGATATCCCTATATGGGCTTCAGATCGTCCGTCCCCTTGCGGGAGGCTTACCTTCACTTCGCCTCCCGGCACGCGGTCGCCGCTCTAGCCCTTTTCCTACGGATGTCAACCAGAGTTGCCACTATATAAGGCAACACCGCTGCAATACGGGTGTCAACTATAGTTGTTCTAGGAAGGCATATTTTTATAAACAAAAGTAGTCCTTGTACCTTGGTAATAACGGCCATATTGTACAGTGGCATTGTTCAACCGCCAAAACATGCCCGTATTGAGGAGTGAGGGTGGCGTTAAAGGCCCCGTATTAAAAGGGCTAGAACCCTATCTACTTGTATCAGCCGACAATTCAGAGCGCCTATGTTACTCTTAGATGGAGCTAGGCCGCATCCCTGTTTAATGAAATTACCTCATAACACTTTGTTTTGCCAAACATGTCCCGGAGCCCTGCCCCAGGGAGCGCTGGGGAAGACGTCTCGCTTAGGAAAAACGCTGCTTTGATCTCGCTGTGGAAATTTTGGGTATAATTTTATTGATCACGTAATAAATACATTTTAGATCACCTAAAAAACTATTTTAGTCCCCGAAATACTAGATTGCTCACCAAAATCGGATTACCAATTAATATTAAAACAATTACCTAAATTGTCAGTTAAAAATCATTTGCAAATATTGTTGACTATCAAGGCGTAACACACAAAAGTTTTTTTTGTCAAATGCCTGCGCTTGCCACCCCTGTGTTATCACGCAGGATCCCCGCGGCTGGCGCGTGACGCACACTCTTATTGCCCCGGTTGGTCCCCGCTTTAAAGTTCCCTTATTTCCTATATATTAGGTAGTGGTAGTAGGTACTAGTGACATTATTAATCTCTGTTACAAGTTAGCTTTTTTTCTGTCAAATTCCTGTGCTTGCTAACACTGTGTTGTCACGCAGGATCCCCGCGGCCTGAGCGTGACGTACATTTTTACTGTCCCGATTGATTCCCACTTTGAGGTGCCCTTATTTCCTATATTAGCCAGTGGTAGTAGGTAAGTACTAGGTTCTAGTGACATTATTTATCTCTGTTACAAGTTAGCGTTTTTCTGTCAAATGCCTGCGCTTCCTAACCCTGTGTTGTCACGCAGGATCCCCGCGGCTGGCGCGTGACGCACATTCTTATTGCCTCGATTGATCCCCGCTTTGCGCCGCGCTTATTAAGAACCGGGTGTATCAGTGTCGAGAGAACAGTCAGTACCTACTTGGAACATACCTGTTTATTCATGTAAAGTACCTAAGATATCTATGAAGTCAAGTGCACTTAGGAGTTTTACTTTTTTTAATTTTCTAAGTGAAGGCATGTAAAAGGTGAGTATTCGGTATTGTGCATATATACGTCACTTACCTATTTACATTAATATTAAAGGTCTCAGATCATTACATCATAACACCTTTGCATATACAATTGAAGTAGAAACAAGTTCCATTTATTTAATTCGAAGTATTGTATTGATTGAAATATCGAATTACATAAATTATGCATACGTGGTAATTATATTTTTATTAACAAACAAAAGCTAAAGGTAATAATAATCCTGTTAACCCTACTTGGGATTTCCCAGCTTCGTTTCGAACAGGAAAGTAGCTTAGAAAAATATTCAAGTAACGGTACCTATGCAGTATTTTCAATCTAACAGGATCTCCCTCTACTTAACTTACACATACCTACTACCTACGTATTTTAAGAAAAACTTTCTTTAAAAAGATTAGCCTATGTTCCAATATTCTTGCTCCAACGTACCCAAACAAGAACCTTAACCTAACCTTGGGTAAAGTTAATTTTCATTTGAGGCAGCGAGAAAACTGCTATCCATGCAATTTGGGATTTTAAGATAAGTAACACAAGAATGGTTTTAGGTTGTGGTGAGCCGCCCATTTACAGGGTGCTTCAAAGTTGGCCCGCTGAACAAATTACTACATTTTCATAATCCCACAAGTTTGCTGTCTTATTGTAATTTTTGAGAGCAAATTAATGATGTTTCCATTGTTCGGGGTTCTATGGATCAGTAGATTTAGAACAATGAGGTTAAATCGCAACAATGACAAGATACAACGCTGTAGCGATAATCTTTGAACAAGGTCTTGATAGATAATAATTATGGAAAATACCTTTGCATTCTACCTACCCTTTATTTATAAAATAGGTAACGAACTTAGTAGATTACGATAAGATAAAAACTAAAAAAGAACTAAAGTAAAACTGTAAAAGAAATACTTATCCCAAATCAAAACTACTTTAATTAAATCTAAGCTAAAACTAAATAAACTAAAACTTAAAACCAAATTAAATCTAAATAAGGCCCCCGTGGCATGGTGCCCAAAAGGCTGGCAGCGTATACCCTCTTCGGATGGCTAAAGGCTTAAAACCTTTGTCCGTGAAAGGTAGTACCAGCTAATTACATTGTAAAATTTCCCTTTTTTTCTATGTAATAACAATATCTTTACTCGATATGTCAGAAAACAGACTATTATTTGCCTTAAAAGCTTTAATTTTTTTTTTCTACCCGATCTTCTCCTGTTTCTGTCATTAAGTCTGGTTCACATTTTGTCAAGGTAATCTCATTATTACTTTCTTCTTTTTGGGTTTCATCTATTCTGGCCATTGTTGCTAAGAAATCAGACAGTTTTGTGTATGTACTTTCAGGTAATAGGGAAGAATCAAAGATTCCGCACTTCACGACACCGTCCATCCTTCCATCCTTACCACCTATGCGTTTGACAGTCTATCATATGGGCTCAGCTTCCTGTGCCAATATTCCCGAAGTTATACAACTTAGGGATCGTTTAAAAACGAGTCTACCTATCCTAACTAATAATATAAATGCGAAAGTAACTCTGTCTCTGTCTGTCTGTTTGTTACCTCTTCACGGGAAAACCGCTGCACCAATCTAGATAAAGTTTGGTAGGAATATAGTTTGAATATTGAAGAATAATATAGGCTACTTTTTATTCGGGAAAAGTATACAGTTTCCGCGGGATAGCGATAACCGAAATCTACGCGGACGAAGTCGCGGGCACCAGCTAGTTCCTTATAAAGGGCTTACGCATCTGTGAATTGCATTGTTTCGCGGTTGTCCATGTAGGTAACATGTGTGGTCATTTCCATCCTGTTTTATATAAGAAAAAAAAACAACTTAACTGCCTTTTAACTGGCGAAAGGCAGTAGTAAAAGTCGATCGGTTATTTTATTGACTGCTCTACATCTCGCTATAATAAGTGTAGTAATTAATTGCTCCAATAGCACGTGTAATCCGCTTTATGCAAATTCTCGTATAATACGGTAATTAATATGTTTGAGAACGTGTCCAATATAACCTGACTCTTGTTATTATGTTTTGCGCTTAAACTAAGGGGTCTTGGTAAGCTGGATGTGTGAGCAAAAGTGTGTTTTGTGCAGAGCACGATAGAAACGTTGAATTAGCAGGCAAATAGTGCGCGAAACGGGATTTCGCGGAAAGTATAGCAAACATCATAATATTGACTAATTGACTGTTATTCAGTGTTTGTAATTTTGATAATTCGTATCACGGCAAATTGTTCACTATCTGATTTTGCGTGAGAAGTAGATGTAACAAACAAGACTATTGTAATAATTAAAAAAAAAATCAAATGTTTAAGACGTGTGGTATACTTTAACAAAAACTAAATATTCTCTTGGGAGTTTACCTAAGTCAAATTCTCTTTTTATGAGTTTTCGTATTTCCACAAAATAAAAAAATGTTCTTCGTTAACATTCTCTTGCTATTGCAAACTCTTTGTTCTTTGTAACTTTTTTGGTTTTTAAATCTATTTGAGCTTTGTTTTATATTATCAGTTGGGAGTAATAGTTACTTTGCTATTTTGTTTGCTTGTGTGTATTATAATTAAAGTGCTTTTAAATCTCGTTTCCATCTTTCATTCATTGTACAGTCAACATTTTCGTACGCTTCACCCGCCATCTTTTAAAATTAGTTTAATTTGTCCGCTAAGACCCCCAGCGGTATTCTAGCCCAATATTCCTACGATCTAGATAAATAATTTCTAACAAACAGGACAATGCTATCTACGACACTTTGACAAAGTCAGTGACTCGAGCGTTTGACAATTACGAGAGAGCTATCCAAACTTCCGAACTTGTTTGGAACTTGAAATGAACAAGAATTGAAAATTCAGAGACACAGGGCCGTGGAACAAAGCATCCTTCTTTATTAAAACGTATGAATAGTAATTAATGAATGATATGAACACCACGCAGTCACAAATAATGACTGTTTCTATACTGAAAAGTACTTAATAATGCTTCAGTATTTGAAAATAAGACAACAGCCGCCCTAGTTCGGTACATTTTATCGGCGACATAAAACATTCGTCACTTTCTAACAAATGTCAAATCCTTTGTCGTCGATAAACGTTACTTTGCTAGGAGGTCAGGTGTTCATCTTGGATACGGCAATTCTTTATGATGCAGAGGATGGTGCCTGTGCTCGGATTTTTAATTCAATTCCATAACGGATTGACATTAAAACTTTCATTTTGTCTAATAATCATAGTAGATTACTAATAGGTATTCTTTTGGAAAAAGAGGCACTTTATAAAATGTGTTACAAAAATACCCGTAAAGCCGAAAGGGGGTTAAATGGTCCAGTATAAAGAGTCCATTTACAATATATTAATCACTGTATGAAAAAAAAACCATTCAATTATGCAAACCCTATACCTAAATTTTTTACGGGTTATTTTGTAACACGTTGTAAATTGATAATTTAAGAAATAAAACTTTGATTATTTGGCTGAGTTAACTTAGATACAGTCAAGGAATTTAATTTCCAACCCACCTTAGGTTCAATATCGTACAGCAAACTGTCACCATATAAGAGCTAGTTAGAGCACGACTTGACAGAATTTTCGACCTTAATGTATTGTGAATTTCAAACAACATTTTAATGAAATGGTTAAGTAGTAAATTAAATACCTTGACTGTATATTAAATTTAATAGTATCGATAAATGTTTATTATTATTTAATATTATTGAACTGGGGAAAATACACTAGACGATTACCTATAAGTGTGCATTTGAGTGCAGAATCATATTTTTTTAGCAAATTTCTTTCTTCACAAACTTGTGACTGTTTCCTATAGTCCCATTTAACGTAAAAGGAGTTCAAATATTGATTGGCGAAGAATAAAGAGGTTAGAAATCAATTTTTGCGAACCTTTTAACTTATTTGAAAAACGAAATGCGCGTGGCGCGAGGGGGGGTTAGGTTCCATTGTTATGAATTCGCGAGAATTATTCGCAGCTTTGATTAATATTGCGATTGGGTTGGCAGGACACTGGAGACGTAAGTAAGACATTTAAGACATTTCGTTCTTATTTCTTAGACTTGACTTGCACCGACCTCAGTTAAAATTCAAAATTTCATTCAGCAAATACGCAGTTGAATGCTCTTTTACACATCTTTTTTTTTGTCTACCAGCGCTTTCGGAAACACCATGATTGCCAAGAAGAATGCACCGCAAGAAACTTGGCACAAATTCATTTTTTCTAAAAACAAGTTAGATTAGCTCTTATAATATGTAACCACAAATAAGTTACACAAAGAAACCTCACTCTATCATTAGAAAAAAAAAACCGTATTTTAGAAACAAGTGTAAAAAAATGTTATTAGAACGCAAAGCCAGAACACTTTACTGGCACGTTTCAATTGAGCAAGAGATGATACGATGATGATGATGGGTTAGATACTAACTCGGGGTTAACGTAGCGTCAGACGATACAAATCATCATCATCATCATGTCAGGCCTCCCCCCCCCCCCTTCCCCGAGGCTCTCTATTCAGACCGGTTTTGTGTATTACGCATCCGATCTTTACCAGGTCATCGCTCCATCGTGACACAAAATAAATACTTAGGTAAAGTTACTAACGCATTTTTCTAGAACACTAAAAACCGCAGTTAAAACTGTAATTTCAGTAACCACGCTACAAAAATTTAAAGAAACTGCGAAAAATCGTTCATCAGTTTTCACTCAACCGTTTCTATAGGGGAGACAATTCCAGCACAATAAGAAAGCAGAGAGCATCTGCCCATCCCGAGCCCACCATAGACTTTTAAATAGAATCGCGATTCCCAACGGAGCCATGGGCACTGTACCGTGTGACCAAACTGACGGATTGAGTCATTCTGTCAAACAATGAACGGAGCAATTGTTTTGATTGGGGATTGTTTTTTAAAAGTGATGCGTCTGACGCCTCGGCTGCGATTGGCTGGCGGGGATGGGGAGGATGTGTGTGAGATTGAGTGAATAGGGCTGTGGTTGTGTGGGTAGCGATCGTTCAGTGAATTTTTACGAGTCGAATCAATGTGTAAGTAAATTACACTGTTTTATTGAACAAAATTATCACGTACAGTCGAGTTCACCAATATCTGAACTTCCAAACATTCATAAATATTTACAAAACTGATTTTCAAGAAGAGTACTTAATATTAATTGACACGAGTTCTAACTCACATTATTACAAGTTTTAAGTAAGTTTAAAAGACAATAAAATTGCAATGTATTACAGGATACGTAAAAGTAACATGAAACTACCGTGAGACTCAATCATAGTGAAATAAAAAAAATTGAATGAATTAGTCCGAAACATGTCGGGCTAAACTCGACTTTTATACGTGAGTGATCCGTTTTTATTTCACTATATGTAAAAGTACTTAATAATGTACCTTTTTATCTTCGTTTTTGAAGCACAAAGTTATAGTGGAACAAAACGGATCACTCACATATATAGGTCGAGTTTAGCCCGACATGTTTCACTGTGATTGGGTCTCACGGTAGATCCATGCCAAAAGAAGCACAAAGATGCTTAACTATGTAAAGTAATGATTTTTCAATGTTTTTCTTTAGGAAACTGTAAGTCTAGGTTTCATAAAAATGTGATTGTAATACATTATACTTACTTAGCTCTAAGAGCTTGTTTGTTTCTAAATATATAAATAAAAATAAATAATTATCATTTCCTAGGAAAATATCACGTCTAAATTTTTTATCACTAAAACTCCCCTCCCTCCTCCCCCTCCAATTCCTTCACCAATACTAACTCGTTCAACGAAGGGGGCTTAACGGGGATTTTTGGCAGTCGTCGAAGGGCGATGGCGAGTAGTTTAACAGCTTACACAAACTCCTTGATGGACTTTTAAATGCCTCCGATAGTGATTTACGGGACGAGAGACTTATGGGATTGTTCGGGAATATTCTATTTTATTACCATTTACTTAGAACTATTTGGATAGTCCGTAAGATTGTTTTGGTGAGATTTGAAGGATTTGCTGTGAGTGTCTTTGTTTTGTTACGTAAGTGTTTTTTTCGCGTTCAAGCCTAAATTAAATCTCTTTATATTTAGATCGAACAAGGGATACCGAAAAGAGAAATTGATTGAATCAGGCGTTACTTTCAAACAATTAATTTGCTCATCCGCGAAAACATGTAAGATAGCTACGTCTGTGCAACAAATTTTGCAGTCTCATGCAACACTTCCCTTCGCCACACGAATCAACACAACTAAGTCGCATAGCTCATAAAATTTGACGTTCATTTTAATTAGAAACAGGCAGACAGCAACGAAGTGATCTTATCCTTACCATAAAACGTTTCTAAGCTTCATTAATATTCGTTACGACACTTGAATGACTCTCGAAAACATTCAAACTTGTTTCTACTAAATATCGTTTAGTAAAAAATCAGGATGATTTCAATTGCAAATAAACAAGACTTATCTTTTCAAAGGTTACTTCGAAGTTCTCTGAAATCTTTCGGTATTAAAAAACCATTTGGAATATGAATAAAATATAAGATCAGTGCGTAAATCAGCAAGGCTTAATACTGCCTTAAACCCGGGAAGGGGGCAGGCCACCAATCAAACTGTATTACTTATAGGCTCTTTGGTACATCGGCGGGTGTTGAAACTGCCGAGGAATGGTTGAAATTGGTTTCTTGGGTTGCAGTTTGCGAGGGTCCACGAAACGGGAGACCACGGCAAGCAGTGTTGACTATTAATTTCGACGTATTTACGCGCCGAAACATCGAAACTTGATGCACCCTGTTTCCGCTGTTTTGCAAACATCTAATGAAATGAAATGAAATATGAAATGAAGTGAAAAATGTATTTTATTATTGTCGTAAGTGGGTTTATAACCATGGTGCTGAAATAAATTAAGTTCCGACTTGCGTACGAAATTAAAATAAAATAAAATAACACGTATGTTATTTAGCAAATTAATCTAAGCATGTCATTCTGACATTAAGGCCATGGTTTTTATTAAACACCAATTAGAAAAGTTGAAACACCCCCGACATTGTCATTTCAAACTTCAATATTTCAAAACCGGGTGAACCGATTTTAATGAAACTTGGCTAAGAACCATCCTGCTTAAGCTTAGCTTTCGATTTAAAAAAACCATCCAAATCGCTCCATCCGTTTGGGAGCTATGATGCCGCAGACAGATACACAGACACACAGATACCTCTCTTTTTCGTCGGGGTTAAAAACATGGTGCAGCAAACCCAGTATAGCTCTTCAACATATTTATGCATATTTTCATCTTCCATTACCATTAATCAATCGCCAAATATTGGCCCAACATAAACAAAACACTATCGGCACTTGTCCAACACTGGCGTAGCTTTGGTTAACAAATTAATAAGCCAAGGGGCCGGTCGAACAATGGGGATCAAACTCGACGAGCTAACGGCAGTTAGTCGGCGGTCGGTTAATTGTTAATTAAAGACTTTACTCGCTTAATTATTTCAAGTTTTGTTTTTAAGATAAGGCTGCTTATTAAGTGAACTGTAATATTTAAAGTCTTGAAATGTTCACACAGTGTTTTAATGAACCATCACGAATTAGCCTGGAGTTGAGTAAGTCTAGTGAACACCTAAGTAAAGAATCGCATAGATGGCGCTAGTCACTGCAAAAAGCGATAAAAACGAGCTGAGATTTGAATACATCGAAGAAATTCGGCCTATACCAGTCTTGGTGTAAGGGTAGGCACGCGACACGAATTGTCGAGGATCCGGGTTCGATTCCCGGGAGTGGCATTTTTCTTTTTCTATGTATTCGTGTTTCAGTAAGTATTTTAAAAGCATAACCTAGGAAAAAAAAATGTTTGAAAAAAAACACATTCCCATACATATCGCCTTTGGTGGTTGGCAATTTATACACATAATTGACAACATTTCATGTTTTTCACACCTGGAAATTAATATAGGTATCGAAAGGGCTTTGCCTCCTGAGCACGACACTATATTTATAAAAATGTTATATTACTTATTTTTTTTAAATACAATAGAATAAAATAAAATTACCAATTCTACCAAAACGGCGCAAGAATGGGTGTAATACTTTTGCCTTTTTCACGAAAAAAAAAAAGTAGCAATCACACGTAGGTTTGACAATGTCAGATAAATTTAACATCTTGGTTTTGTTTTTTTGATCGTGACAAGACAAAGGCAATTCATCCATCCTAGCGCCGTTTCGGAGTTACGTCCTTTTGGAATAAGTACCTTTTAATGAATTTATAATAAATTAATTACAAGTCCTAATGAAAATTTAAAACCGTAGGTTTGCTCCTCTTTCAAAGTAGAATACAGACAATTAATCAAATTATAGTCTCAGAAATATGAAATGTTGTCAATTGGGAGAATTTTTCAAAAAACTCTTCACAGGGGTGCTCACATAGACTTACTAAGCCCCTGGCTGAATTCTTGACAGTCCATTTAAACACACCTTGTATACAAGCACAGTATAATAAAATTACAACCTTAAATTTTATCATTTTGATAAACTTGGTTGTGCCCCTAATGGGGAATCTGTTCAGGTTTGATAGTCAGTTGTTATTCACGCCATTAAAAATATTTCGCTGTCCCGCCAGCCGTGTCTCCAAAAAGCAACATTCCGGATATTGCGAAAATCAGAGCATGTGCCTCGTATGGGCTGGTGGCACACTGAGCGTCAAAATATTTTATGTTTTACTCAGTCAATAAAATTTATCGTTAATTAGAACTGCCCTTACAAACACTGCAGCCTTCTAAAGGCACATCAACGGGCGAGGAATCAACAGCCTTATCTCGCAGCCTGTTCAGCTCGCAGATATAGCCGAAACTGGGTAGAAGAGATTAATACTGTTTAAGTACTATTATTCTAACATTAGCTACGGTACTTTTATAATTATGGACATAATTTCTTTTTTAAGTATTTGTAATTTTTTGCCGACTTGTTGACTGTACCTTTATTGTTAGTCAACTTACATATTCCAAACCAAATTTCGAATCAAGCCAATCACTGGGAGTGGATCAAATTTAATTTTTAAGACTTGACATACATACATACAAACATCACAAGTTAAATAAAAGCTTATAACAAATGCACACCTGTTAAAATATGTCGACCGGTTGGCCTAGTGGTTAGCGACCCTGACTATGAAGCTTGAGGTCCCGGGTTCGAATCCCGGTCGGGGCAGATGTTTGTATGATGAATACGAATGTTTGTTCTCGGGTCTTGGATGATTAACATGTATATAAGTATATATTTATCTATATAAGTATGTTTATCCGTTGTCTAGTACCCATAGTACAGGCTTTGCCTAGTTTGGTAGGTCAATTGGTGTCAATTTGTCCCATGATATTTATTTTTATTTATTTATGTTACATTTATTAACTGAGCAAAAAATAAATGCACGTAAAATAGAAAAAAATATTGAACTTTTTCATAGTATAACTGAACAACTGCACATCATTATAATAATCATATTATTATTTCTTGTGTAGCAATACGATGTTAGTAGGATATTTCCTGTAATAAAAAGATTCCTTGGCGGGCCAGGATTCAATCAATGCATTCGTTGTACACATACGTCCCAAAAAGAATGACAGCATGTGTATTTTTAACCGACTTCAAAAAAAGGAGGAGGTTCTACGTTCCACTGTATGTATTATTATTGTTTTTTTTATTTTTTTTATGTATGTACATCGATTACTCCGTCAATTGTAGACCGATTTTCAATTATTATTTTTTTATTTGAAAGGGTATACTCCTGAGGTGGTCCCATTGTCACCAAGTCATGATCTGATGATGGGATCCCCTGGAAATCGAGGGCAACCCTCAAATTTTACAGGCACGTACTATGTGTTTCATATATTTTCTAAGGTTATTCAAGTATTTGCGTCTGGTAGTCATCATTTCATGATGATGAGCTGATGATAGAAGGTACAACTCCTTAGCGGTTAGGAGTTAGAGGATTATTCTGAAAATGTTAAATCATTATTCGAAAGGGTATACTCCTGAGGTGGTCCCACTGTCACCAAGTCATGATCTGATGATGGGATCTCAGGGAAATCGAGGGCCACCCCTTAAATTTTATAGGCACGTATCATGTGTTTCATATATTTTCTAAGGCTATTCAAGTATTTGCGTCGGGTAGTCATCATTTTATGTTGATGAGCTGATGATAGAAGGTACAACTCCCTAACGGTTAGGAGTTGGAGGGTAATTCTGAAAATGTTAAATCAACGTAAAATTGTGAAATAAAAATCTTTTAACAAAAAAGTAAAACCGCCTTCAAAAAAAACCCTAGAAAAAAACGTAAAATAATCCTCTAAAATAATGATAAATAAATAAAATAAAATAAAACAAAATGCGTTTATTTTAGACAACAGAAACTAAAGCCTAAAGTTTTATGGCCTAGCACTAAGCAGCAGAAATATGAAGTCGGTGCTTTATTCAAAGAATATTCCGCCCGCACCGCACCGACTTCATATTTCTGCTGCTTAGTGCTAGGCCATAAAACTTTAGGCTGTAGTTTCTGTTGTCCGAAATAAACGCATTTTATTTTATTTTATTTATTTATCATTATTTTACGTTTTTTTTTCTAAGGTGTTTTTTTTTGAAGGCGGTTTTTATTATTTACTTACATAAAACCCCCAATTTGTACAATCATAAAATTCAGTACAACAATATCCGCCGTTGTTCTGCCAGCGTAACGGCGCGTGCACAACGGCAAAACGCGACGCAAAAACGCGGTGTTTTTGCGCAACAAAAAAAACGCGCTGATTGCTCGCTTGTTACCGCAATAATAACAAACAAGGGACGCCAAGCACTGCGCTGTGACACACCGCGTCTTCTATGTAATATTTTTTACCTTTGCAAGGAAAACTTTGGCATGTTTCGATACTAGAACCAGAGTACCTAATAACTTGCTTGAAGAATGATTCAAGTGTGAGTATACCTATATATATAAGAGCTAATGGATGTTTTAATCATAGAGCAAAAGAATTGAGTCAGAGGTAGCTATGTTTTGGAGTTTGAGTCTAATAGTTAAGTAACGGTCTTGTAAAAAGGGAATACAATAATTATACCTCTATTATTATTTCCATGATGATGATGATATTTCCATGATATTATACAGCTGGAAACCTATGCAGCTTCTGTACCTATTTTGGTGTTATTTACTCGTATGATAGCGGTTAAGTTTTTTTTTATGAATGAATGTAAAAATCTTAATTTTAGATAAACAAGGAAAAGAAGTGTACGAAAAGAGATGTACCTACAAAGGCTAACAAATCCCATAAAGTAATTACGTTATTAAAAAACACGATAATTGATTTTATCAGGCTTTACTTTATGAGCTAAAACAATTAATTTGCTCACCCAAAAAATTGTGTAACTGTCTTACATTTGTAGTCGCGGGTGAACAAATTAATTATTTCAGTTAATAAAAGTCACGATTAAAATCGCAGTGCGTGGCGCGCGACAAACCTGCCTGCACAAACATCGGAATTTCACAAAGTCAAATTATTGAATAACCGCGCGCGATACCGGCGTTATATCGTCGCTATGTCGAAGCGATGCAGTTATATCGACGTTTGACGTTACGCGATTTTTCGACGGTCGAGTGGAGGTAATTGTTTTGATGGCGGGGCTCGTCAAGCGATAGTATCGTTGCGCCGAGGTACGCTAGGGTTGCTAGATATGGGTCTTGCGCAAGCTTGTATTTAACTTGCAATGTTTGTATACATTTATTGTATGTTCGGGTCAATTCTTGGAAGTTAAATTTGACCCACTTCCCGATGTTCGATTTAGCTACAATTTGGCATACTTTTACGTAAGTTTGGTGACAATGCCATAATCTGGTAATGATGATGATGAATCAATTTACAGTCATTATAAAGAAAATGCTTTAATCGATAAAAATGTTACCTCTCTAGTCAGCCCCCAAAAGAAACTATATTTTATTTAATGAAACATTCGTTCTTTCTTGATTTCGTTTTGCGCATCGTAACAAAAATGGTATTTTTCTCTTGAGAAACGAGCGCGAGTCAGTAATTGCGCGGGACAAAGCTTTGTTCTGTAATAAACTGGGGGTTTTGCTTCAAATTAGGTCTGTATATTTCTGTTAACGAATTACTTGTAGTTTGGATACGTTAAATTAGGTGTATTCGCATTCACCTTTTTGTCTTATCTTATAATGTATATAATTTGTGTAAAAATTAAGTATCTAACAGGACATAAAAAAAACCGGCCAAGTGCGAGTCGGACTCGCGCACGAGGGTTCCGTAGAAAGATTTTAACGCTTTTCCCCCAGTGTTTTAAGAAGTCCAGTGTTAGCAGAGCAAAATCAAAAAATCAGAATCATCAAAAAATCAAAATGCTCCTAGGCGAAATGTACGCAGTGTGGGGTCGAGTCACATTGGTCTGCAAAATCTACAGACAGACATAAAATTTTAAGATTTTGAGACTTTTCGGAGTGTTTGTGCTATAAGAGCTACCTTCATACCAAATTTCAAGTTTCTAGGACAGCTGGAAGTACCCTTTAGGTTTTCGATTTTCGGCAATATGTATGGAAATAGCCTTTTTAATGACTGTATCTTTTGATGATTGCGTTGACTTAGAAGGTTGATTTTTTCACAGCTTCAAGAAACCGCAGGCTGCAGGTATTTGATATTAATTTCAGCATGCTACCTCCCGTGTTTCAGAGAAAAAAGGTCTTGACAGACAGACAAACAGACAGACGGACAACAAAGTGATCCTATAAGGGTTCCGTTTTTTCCTTTTGAGGTACGGAACCCTAAAAATTTACAAGGTAGAACTTATCCTTGAAAGGCATCTCTTCTAGTTAACATTCGGGCGATTGACAGGACATCAGAAAAAAGAGTAGACACGGGGGAGGACTTTGCCCAGCAGTGGGACACTTCACCAGGCCTATAATAATAATAGGTAATACAAATAAAAATTAAAAGAATTGGAACCCTAAATTAGATAAAAGATTACCTCAACAGGAAAGAGCGGAACTATTACAGGATAACTTTGTAATCCATCTTTATCTGTCAATTCGTAGTAAATAAAAACCTAATAACCTATAATTAATTGTCTTCTACTTGAGCTAGAATTTTGACATTCAAAAAGTTAAGAGAAAAATTCTAAATCTTCTACCTTTTCGTAACAGAGGTAACATATAAATTAAACGAAGTGTTTGTTAGAAATAAAACATACCTAATTTTATTATCCTCTAAATAAAAAGCACACTATTATAATATTAATAGTTTATTAAACACCACTCTTATGACGTTGAAAAATTTTTGCATGTGAAAATTGAAATGTAACGTCGAATTTGTGACAACCAAAGCCGAGTATTATCACGATTAATAAAATGTAAATGCAGGGAAATAAAAGTGTCATCAGTGCGGATGCATAGGAGGGGATCACGCGAGTATGAGGATGGATATCACTATGAAATTACTATGAAATAAAAGTGTCATCAGTGCGGATGCATAGGAGGGGATCACGCGAATATGAGGATGGATATCACTATGAAATTACTATGAAATGAAAGTGTCATCAGTGCGGATGCATAGGAGGGGATCACGCGAGTATGAGGATGGATATCACTATGAAATTACTATGAAATAAAAGTGTCATCAGTGCGGATGCATAGGAGGGGATCACGCGAATATGAGGATGGATATCACTATGAAATTACTATGAAATGAAAGTGTCATCAGTGCGGATGCATAGGAGGGGATCACGCGAGTATGAGGATGGATATCACAATGAAATTACTTTTTTTACTAAAACTCATAAATTTAAGAGAAAAAGGATGGCTTGGTAGTTTTGACGAGTCTTTTGGTTTTGTAAGTTCTAAATTGAGTTTATGGTTTACTTGTCAGTACTGGTACTGGTAGCACTTTGAACGACGATTTCGATTCCCATTATATCTTAATCTGGTCTGGATTTCTACGTATATATTCTTGTTTCAGTATAAGTATTTAGAAATTTTATAACAAGCATGCTCCCTCTTTGTCACCAGCTCCCAGACATGCACATGCACGCTCTCATCACAATACAATATCTTGAAGTAAAATAATTGAGATAATAACGGCAACAATGCGGATGAAGATGGCTCGGCATCCCCACTCGCGAACGGCGGCGATAATAAATATCCCGCGCAAAACAACGCGTCGGAAATGTTTCATAAAAGTGCAATTTTTCATTTAATTCCTTGAACCGACTGCGGCTACGCAGCACACGAATAGAGGAGCTTTATTTACATTTTATCGTGTTCCGTAATGTTTTTTTATTGCTTTTGGAGAAAGGTTGTTGTGTTAATCGCACAAGGCAGGTAACTGATAAATTGGCATTCATTTACCGCTGCGTTTAAGACAAAACAAAGCTTTTTAACTTCTGACTGAGTAGTTAATGCTATCATTTTACCATTACGTCTGTTTTACGTTGATTAAAAATATTCCTTCATACGGGTTTTCTTATTCTAAACATCAGGATTATGCCCTTTGGAACGTTTTGAAATAGGAACGGTGTTGCCGAGCCCGCCAGCGGGAGCGGCGCGGCCGGCGGCGCCCGCGCGGACGTGCTCGCGGCTCATACCACTGAGACTACTTTGTAGTCTCACTGAATTGGAAACAAAAACGAAGTACCGAAGGGCCCGTCCATACGCTATGAATGACACAAATTTTATCAGTGCCCATTCTCCCTTACTTTTAGGATTAAACTTTCAAAATTTTCTTAGTCTCCAAATAATGACTCTGACATGGTCACATAACACCTGATGTTGCAACAACACCAAAGTCTCAATAAAATAGGTATAAGGTTTAAAAAAAATCTTCATTATTCCCTCATTCGTGAGCCGTCCTCGACATTACAGATTCATTTCCATTTCTTCCATCCAACCGGGTCAGACGAGGCGCCGGCGCCGCCTCGTAGCTCGAGCACGAATTTTCACCAGAAACGAGTAGTAACGTTATCGTTAAAACTAGTATTATTTTTACACACAAAAGGAAGGCAAACGACCAAGTGGGTCACCCGATGGTAAGTGATCACCACTATGGCGTTTGGAATAGCACCCCTGAGCGTTTTTGGTATTTGGTCTCCATGGCGATATGAGAACGTTACTACTCGATTCTTGGTGAAAATGAAAACTCGTGCTCGAGCTACTGTTTGTAACATTTCGAGTACAATACATAATGTCCGATGAATTATTTCGAAACGTATGCGTAGGTACACTGAATTTCTACGGGACTTACCTACATAAAGTTAAGGCGCTCCCTGGGATGCTTATTTCGATATTTCAACCCATAATTAAAGGGCATAAATATGGGTTAAGTACCCCAAAGGTGAAAACATGATTGTAAACATATCCTCGACATAAACATATTTTAAAGTTAGGCTTGCACCTGCACCTTCATCGTTTCTGCAGCTGAATGACAAGAAATATTGTTAATTCCTATTGGACGAAAATAAAAGTAATTATTGGTTCTTCTTACACAAAAATCAAATCAATACTTTATAGTTTCTTACCCAGGGCAATTTTAAGCGTTTTGAATGCATTTTGACTAGCTCTATTCCTATTGACACACGCGTTACTGATGAATAGCGTTGTCCCGGTGAAAAAACTCCGCATCCCAAAAGTACCGTCTTAAGTCAGTGATACATTTATTTCACTAATATCTTTCCTGACGTTATTATTACTGCTTAAACAAACGCAAAAGGGTATTTCATTTCAATAGATCTAGCCCCGAAACAGGATAAAATCTTCAAAGACGTCACTGCATGCAGACAAAGAAAACAGAAACTGTCCGACAGTATGATCAAAGCGTGCACAGAAATTATTTCTCGGCACGGTTCACTACGTCCTCGGATGCGATTTACTTTAGAAAAGGATTTGTTTTACAAAGAACGTAGAAATAGGGACGTTGCGGACGCTACCCGAAATTTGTTCTAGCAGGAAAAATTGTGTTAGTTGCATTACACTGCGGCGCGCGATTGATTACTTCTGGCACTTTCGCTTTATGGCCTCGCAATGTAACTTGCACAAATTGGTCTTGTAATTAGTGTAAATTCCATATTAGTTTGAGTGGAAATGCACGGTATTGAAGTGTTGCTAGAATTAAACGTATGTAAAGGCATCTTGTGTGCTATTATAACATATAATTATAATTTAAATTTGATTAATATATTACAATTCACGCGAGATATAGCGCCAATAATAGTTCGAGGGTGAATTAGATAATTTCACCCGAGTTAAACACTCTACTTTTCGTATCAACTGTAAGGAAAGTAAAATACTACACAGTATACATTTTATAAAAAAGGTTTTAAAATTAACATATTTTGGGAAACTTATTAAATAATCTTTTATTCTTTCGTACGTAAACCTACCTTCGGCCAACAGGTTAGGACCAAAATACACGCCTAATAAAGCGTCAAACCATAAAAACGATGGGTCAAACCACTCATAAATAACAAAAATAACCAACTTAGAAAAGTTGAAAAACTTCCGACATTTTTCATTTCAAAGTTTAATTATTAAACTTAGCTAAGAACCATCTCGATTAGCTTTCGAATAAAAAAATCCCCTTTCAAATCCGTTCATCCGTTTAAGAGCTACGATGCCACATACAGATACACAGAGACACCCATATAAATGTCAAACTTATAACACCTCTCTTTTGCGTCGGGGGTTAAAAAAAAAGAAGAAGCCTTCCCAAACCTCGACCAACCCATTCCCGCAATCGCTGTAATTGCCAAACCCCTTAGGGACCTTATTAACTTCAGACGGGATGCGCTGACGAGCAAAATTATCGGGTCACTTTGTATCAGAGTTTCGTACAAAGTGACCCATTTTTTTTGACCGTCAGTATACTTCGGCTGCACTTGCAATTTTTAATTGCAAGTTCTTTAATTAATCCGAACTTGACCCGCCGTTTTGAGCCTTGTATCCACTGTAGCTGAGCGATATTGTGAGAGTGAGAGGAAAAAAATTACCTAAAACCAACTTAGAAAAGTTGAAGATATCTATGTATCTGTCAGTAGCATCATAGCTTCCAAACGGATCTACCGATTTCGATGCGGTTTTGTTTAATCGAAACCTAGTTTAATTGAGATGATTATTAGCTAAGTTTCATTAAAATCGATTCACCTGTTTTTGAAATAATGAACTTTGAAATGACAGTGTCGGGGGTTTTTCAACTTTGCTAACCTTCGTTTTGAAAGCCTTGCTCAGCTTCTTCTTCTTCTAATGCCTCTCCAACTAGTGAAGGTTGGCAGTCAGCTCCGCATATTTCACCCGGTCTTGAGCGGTCATGAGGTCTTGGCGAGGTTGAAAAGCTCCGCGACACTTGCGATTCCGGTCCACTCTTGCTCAGCGCAGCTATCTTATTGGTGGGTTTTTCTCGCGCACCGGTTATCTACCTCGTTCAGCTGTGGTGGACACGCAGCCTTATTTTGAGCACACTTCAGGTAAGGCAAGCTAAATTAATTTAGTCGAATGTAGGTCCCTCGCCATCGACACGGGCTTAATTGCTCGGGTTTTCGCTCGCGCGAATCTGGAGCCAAAGCTCTCTGTAAATATTTCCTCACTTCCGTTGATGTTTTGACGTTTTCAGCTTTCTGATCAGTGTCATTTCGAGACACATTAATATTGTAGTAAGTATCAGAAAACGGATGGAGAAGAAACAAAAGTGTTACGTAGTACCGACCCACAAAATTGTTGCCACGTTTAAGGTTTTCGTGACAAAAATGTGACAGCATAGGAGCAGAAAACGGACAAAGAAGCAGCAAACATTTTACATAGTAGGTACCTACTCATGAAATTGTTGCCACGCTTAAGCATTTTAACAGGTACGAAGAACTTTAACAGGCTTTTTTAACAGGCCTATCCAGGTGCCTATATATTTCACCAACATTACAAAATTGTCAGGTTAAATTGACAATTCGTACTACATTTCTTTGCCAGTATAAACCGCGCTAAAACAAGAGCTCTTCAAGTCGGCAAATGACAGCGAATTGTCATTGGAAACTGACATTTAATTTTGTAGAGTTGATGATATGGGTCTGGTTGTATGTAATCGAAATGTTGCGAGTTAAACTTGACTCGCTTTTATTGGTCGGATTAATCTGAAATTTGGTATGTATACGTAAAATGGATGGAAATTCAAAAGTACAATACCTACTGAGTTTTCGTTGTATAATTAATTTGTTGGGTTATGTATTGGCAGAGCTATAGTAACTTGTTTTTAGAAAAACTGACTTTGTGCAAAGTATTCTTGCGGCGCATTCTTCGTGGCAGTCATGGTCTTTCCGAAAGTGCTGGTACCTATAGACTGGAATAAATGATGTGTAAAGGGGCATTCAAGTGCCTATTTGCCGAGAAAAACAAAATTTTAATTTTGAACACTCAATGAACATAGAAAGTTACTTCTTTTACGACTCAAGCACCTCATTATTACACTGGGTTAGTAAGAACGAAACAACAAATCCGCTATAGTATCTCCTCATGTACCTGCTATCCAATCAAGCACCGGGACCCGATTTTATAAATCACTGTGGAAATCTTAGACCAATAACTATAACAATTAATGAGGGCTATCACTACTCAATAACTAACTAAGAAACGCTGAAAAACTCCCGACATTTTTTAACGCAAAGGCAAACGAGCAAGTGGGTCGCGTGATGATAAGTGATCACCACTGCTCATAGACACCCACAACCCCGGGGGATTAGCAGATCTGTAGCTAACCTAGAGAGCTAAGATGAAATGCCCCCTAGTTAAGTGCCCGTAATTACACCGGCTGTCTTACTCTCCACACCGGAACACAACAGTACAAGCACTGCTGCTTAGTGGTAGGATTAGTGAGTAAGATGGTGTTAGCGATCCGGACGGACCTCGCACAAGGTCCTACCACCCTACACCACACCCTACATTGTTATTTCAAAGTTCAATATTTCAAAAACGGGTGAACCAATTTTAATGAAACTTAGCTAAAATCCATCTCGATTATACTAGGTTTCAATTAAAAAAACCGCATCGAAATCGATCCATCCGTTTGGGAGCTATGATCCAACAAACAGGTACACAGATACTCAGGTCAAACTTATAACACCCCTCTTTTTGTCGGGGTTTAAAAATGACAGCTCAGAATAGTTCGGTTTGTCATGAGATTGATGATGCTGATCGTACTCGTAGTCGGAATCATTGAGCCGATTGTGATCCCGATTGAGTTAGACAATAAGGCTGCTGGTGGTGTGTGTCAAGTTCCCGATCAGCCAATAATATTCTTCTTATAGTTTTAAATGATTCGCGGTTATATGCATTAGACATAATGAAAACGGGATATTGACCGCGATTACCTTATAGGTTTGTTGAATATCGGGAGCTCATCAAACCTATAAGGTAATCGAGGTCAATATCCCGTTTTCATTATGTCTAATATTCTTCTACTTAACTCTTCCTAATTTTTCCGGTATTTACATAAGTGATTTGTAAAGTGGGGCCCTAAGTTGGAACGCCGCGGATTCAGTCGCGCGTAAGTTCTTTTGAAGAAAGCAAAGCATACCGATTCTCATTGTTCGTGGAGCGTATCTCTGTCATACTCATACCTGTCCAGTTAGTAAAGGACAAAGTCATAGAACGAGCTCGATTTCTGCCGTACAGTTCCTAACTATCTCAAGAGACCTAGTTACTGAAAGTGCATGAGCTTCTAGGAATCTATGAGTAGCTTAATCAAGCAGCTCACCCACTACGGAACTTCTACAGTTACGCATTAGTGGCAAGAGATGGAGCTATTTTCTGAATCAATGAAAATAATGCGTAACTGTAGAAGTTCCGTAGTGGGTGAGCTGCTTGATTAAGCTACTCATAGATGGCGCTGAGGAGAGATCTTCCAAATAAAAATATGACACAAGGCATTGAAAAATTCGTTAGGTACACCAACGTTAAGTATAGCTTAATTGGTGGAGCGTGGTACGGATTACCGAGGTTGCTGGTTCAAGTCCAGCTGCTTAACGAATTTTTCTTTGCATTGTCATTGTATGTTGAATTTCATTCTACGAATGTTTCATAAAAATAAAAACAAAAATAATCAATAAATCGATTATTTTCATTGATTCAGAAAATAGCTCCATCTCTTGCCACTAATGCGTAACTGTAGAAGTTCCGTAGTGGGTGAACTGCTTGATTAAGCTACTCATAGATGGCGCTGAGGAGAGATCTTCCAAATAAAAAATATGACACAAGGCATTGAAAAATTCGTTAGGTACACCAACGTTAAGTATAGCTTAATTGGTGGAGCGTGGTACGGATTGCCGAGGTTGCTGGTTCAAGTCCAGCTGCTTAACGAATTTTTCTTTGCATTGTCATTGTATGTTGAATTTCATTCTATGAATGTTTCATAAAAATAAAAACAAAAATAATCAATAAATCGATTATTTTCATTGATTCAGAAAATAGCTCCATCTCTTGCCACTAATGCGTAACTGTAGAAGTTCCGTAGTGGGTGAGCTGCTTGATTAAGCTACTCATAGATGGCGCTGAGGAGAGATCTTCCAAATAAAAATATGACACAAGGCATTGAAAAATTCGTTAGGTACACCAACGTTTAGTATAGCTTAATTGGTGGAGCGTGGTACGGATTACCGAGGTTGCTGATTCAAGTCCAGCTGCTTAACGAATTTTTCTTTGCATTGTCATTGTATGTCGAAATTAACTTCCTAAAGTCGCTATCTTCAGTAACATCCACGCGTCCAGTGCCCTGCTGCGGCTGGTAGCCAGGCCCGTTGGTGTAGGAGAGGGACATGTAGGGCACACCGTCGTCGCCCAAGTCGTCCGAGGGTCCGAGGATGTCGGTGCCACGCTGCGAGTACCCGTTGAACGCCATGGCATGTGAATGATCAGCGGTCAGAATCATCAGCGTACTGGCTTTGGGCAACATTTTATCAGCGTGGTCCACGGCGTCACTCAGCGCTAGCGTTTCATCCAACACAAAAAGCGGCATATTAACGTGGTGCCCGTGATCAATGCGTTCACCTTCTACGAATAAGAAGAAGCCACGAGGGTTGCGTGATAGAACTCGGATGGCTGCTTCAGTCATTTCGACTAGCGTTGGCTCATCGGTGCCGTCTTCGCGCACTGCCACTTCAAACTCCATGTGGCCGGCTTCGAACAGCCCCAGCAGGTACTCGGGCGGGTCGGAGCTGGCCTGCAGCAGTTCGGCGCGGCTCCAGACGTATGCGTGCGAGACGCCGGCTGCCTGTTTCTGCTCGCGCCAGTCCTCCACCAGATCTCGCCCGTCCCATCTCAACCCTGGTTCACCCTCTTCGTCCGTCGTCGTGTTTGGGCGAAACTCACTCCGACCACCCCCTAAAATTACCTGTCAGATAAAAAAACTTCAGATCAAATTGGCTTTTCCTTCTATATCCTCGGTGGGGTCACGTGATGTCGCTGACCTTAAACTAGTTGCTTGGATACGAGTTTATGAGCTGGTCGGCGATGTCGGGGCACAACGTGGGGTCGTAGCCATCACTGATTACTTCGCCGTCGTTTTCCCAGTCGCGGTTCGCCGAGCGGGCGTACGCTCCGGCAGGCGACGCGTGCGTTATCCGCGTCGTTGTCACAATACCTGCCACAGAAATAGACATGTCGTATTAACAAAAGTAGGTACATTAAACGAGTAAGGTTTTGGATGGAAGTACTTACCAGCACTTCGTCCGTCAGCAATGGCCCAGGCGGCGATGGACTCGAGATGCGTCGCGGGGTCAGTGGAGCCTGGACAGTCTCTGAGCGTTACGTGGCCCGTCAGACCCATAGTCCCGATGTTGCTTTTGACACCGCATAGATAAGCAGTCGCTGTACATGCTGAGTCTGGAATCTGCGCATCCAGGCAGTATGTCTGGAACACAATATCGAGAAGGAAATGTATTTGTCAACACTGCTTCGCAATCACACTCTCGCAAAACTTACGTTTTATGGTATACCTTGGCAAGTCCGGTGATGGGGAATCGTTCGTAGGCGAGGCGCTCCTCCTCGCCCGAGCGGCCCGCGCGCTGCCCCCTGAGCGTGCGCGCCGGCGCCAGCGTGGGCACCGACAGCCCGTTGCCCAGGAACATGACCACGTTGCGCGCCACCTCGTCGTACTGCGGCCCTCCGAGGCGCTCGTCGATCGCGCCGAACGCCTCCGAGTACCAGTACTGGGCGTCGCGCTCGGCCGGGTCCGGCGTGGCGGCGCGGGGGGCGGGCGCGGCTGCTGGCGGGCGCGCGGGGTGGTAGCGGTCGCCCGCGGCCAGCGCCAGCAGCGCCGGCAGCACACACAGCACGCAGGAGGGGCGCATGGTGGATATTATGCGCAGCGAGCAACAAGAGCACTCCGACAGTCACTTTGAATATGCAAGGCGATACAAGTTTGTTTTCATTCTCACCCCATTATCTAATCAGAATTAAAAAATTAAAAGACTGTATTAATCTGCTTATCTCGTCATCCTTAATTATTATTTTTTTGCTATGATGATAAGACGCGCGCGCGTTCTGTATTTCGAGCGAAGATATATTTAATTGCAAGAATGGCGCATGTCCTCAATGTAAAGACCTCCAGCGATAAGCACGTGCTATTCTTTATTCTTTAGATAATCTCCTTCTCCATCCAGGGTCTTGAGCTCATCACTCTTGATACGCTATTTCAAGTAGAAGCAGAAACATCAAATAACTTAGTAGTAGTACTGAAACTTGCAGTATTATGTAATGATTATCTTCTATGGTTGTTCCTGTATTTTCTATAATCTTTGTGAGTTTTCTTTAGATAACACATTCGGTTGTTATGTATTGTAAGAGCTATTGTAACTTCTTGTTTACAGACAAAATTTCTTCGTGCCAAGTTTCTTTGCTGCGCATTTGCCTTGGCAATCATGGTCTGTCCGAAAGCGCGACTGGACTCAGACAAATTGCGTGTAAAACAGCGTTTAACGGCCTGCTTACTGAATCAAATTTTGACTTTGATTTTTTGATTTCGAACCAAAATGAACCTTGAATTCTTTTCATCCTTGAAATCCCCTTACTTAGGGTTTCTCGCACGATCTGGTACCGTTTGACTGAAAATAATGACGAATTCAAAAGCGAAACTGAAAGCTTTAGACAGTTAGAAGCCCACTGGGACTGTGAATATTATTTGTTTTAACATTATCATTGTTTAAAAAATCCTACCCGTCTTTCTGCCGTCTCTTCGCTACGAACCTTCCTTTAGGCACGACATAATAAAACCTCGCAGTGTGTGTTCCGTGTAGTCGTAGGCGTTTTATTTAATCCTCAACAGTAACAATAATGTCGCGGCGCTGCCAAGTGTTCGCACCATCGCCATCGCGGCGAGCACAGACGCACACAGTAGAATAGTAGATTATCTGCGTCGAGATGTGAAAAAATTACGTTTCGGTGTGGTACACAAGCTTTTGTTTTAGCGCGCTTCATATTGTCAAAGAAATGTAGTTCGAATTGCCATATAAAACTAACAATTGTAAAGATGGTGAAATAGGGAAGCCCCTGTCTGTGCGCTAAAACAAAAGCTCTTCAAGTCAGCAGTTGACACCGAATTGTCATTGAAAGCTGATAAATTGTAAGGTTAGTGAAATAGGGGCCAGAACGTAAAACGACAAGTATGAATTAACTATTTTATTGATAATGAGTGTTTTAAGGCCTAATTATGTAGAGTTGCATACATTAGTTCACCTGCACAGTCCTACAAAGCAATTCCCAATCCGCTCTAGGCCCGAGTGGGAACTATAGCCCAAGCCCTCTCATTCTGAGAGGAAGCCTGTACCCAGCAGTGAGACGAAAAAAAAAGCTGGTGATGATGTCGTGTGCTGACCGACTGGATCCCTGTTACTACTAGCGGGACAGCCGAGAGTGGAGTCCCGGCGGCCTGCCAACTCGCATTACGACGCAGCCCACCAGTTAACACTGCCATGGCGTATTGTTCACTCCTAGATTTCGGAGTCCGCTGTATCCTTTTGTTTTCAGATTTACAACCATGTTTCTTTGCAAGTTGAGACGTTTATAACTGTGCCTTGAGATGTCTGAGGCTGAGCCAGGATTGTGAGAACGTAGCCTATTGGCGATTCTGTCTTTGCCCTTGCTGTGTCATCATCATCACCAGCCTTTTTTTAACTCCCAACGCAAAAAGATGGGTGTTATAAGTTTGACCGCTATTTGAGTCTGTCAGTGGCACCGTAGCTCTTAAACAGTTAAACAGATTTGAATGCGGTTTTTTTTTATTTGAAAGCAGGTTTTCCAGCGATGGATCTTAGACATGTTTCATAAAAATCGGTTTAGCCGTTTTTGAGAACATAAAAAAAAGCTCGTTGATGTTTTCAGTATGGCTAAGTTCGGGAAACAGAATCCGGAAGCCCGTTGATATCTTGGAAAGTGAACTATGTAATGTAAAAAGTGTTAAATTTTTTTAAAAAACCTATAAAAAGTAAAAAATAAAATTTCTGGGCCTGGTCCTGGAAATATGTTAACTTTTGCGCAGTCGGGTGCCGTACCTACGGAGGGCCTATAAATACAAAAAGACGGCACCCGACTGCGCAAGAGTTCGTAATTGAAGAACCAGCCCAGAAAATTTATTTTTTACTTTTCATGGGTTTTATATGTCCCGCTGCTGGGCACAGACCTCCTTTCAGAGTGAGAGGGCTTGGGCTATAGTTCCCACGCAAGCCCATTCTGTATTTGGAACTTCACATACGCCATTGAATTGCTTTGCAAGAGTGTGCAGGTTTCATTCACTGAAAAGCTAGTGATAAATTACAAATATGATAAAATTATCGCAACTTAATTCCGATAAACTACGAAGTACGAGCCGGGGCCAAAACCCACGACCCTTGCTTGAGAGGTGAAACCTCTCGGCTATCATGCCTTTTTTTACTGCGTCCTCATAATGTAATGTTAGCCTTCCTTTTTGAATATAGTGAAAGGTTTTAATTAGTTAATAGTCTTTGTCCTGTCGTCGCATCGGTTGATAAGCTAAACATCTTCAAAGTATTGCATAAAAAGATTGGCTGCTGCCACCCATCTACGGGCACAATTATGAAAGAGCCACCCAACCGACATCTCTTGTTCAGTGTCTAGAGCTTTAAATAAATAATTATCATGGGACAATTTGACACCAATTTGACCTAGTGCCAAACTAGGCAAAGCCTGTACTATGGGTACTAGACAACGGATAAACATATTTAAACACCCAAGACTCGAGAACAAACATTCGTATTCATCATATAAACATCTGCCCCGAGTCCTCAAGCTTCATAGTCAGGGTCTCTAACCACTATGCCATCGGTCATCAAATAATAACAATTTTTCTGGCCGATTACTAAGGTGACCGCTTTACTTGTGATTGTGTGCCCCGCGTTATTTTAACACTTTAGCAAAGCAAGTGTTCTGTTTCAGTGGAAAAGTAATCGCTTGGAATTATTCTCCCACTTAACGTGAGACGCTAATCGGTAGGCCCATTGGTTCATTGGCCCAAACATTGGGCCAACGCCACCAACCCGTGATTTATGACTTTTTCATGGCTCTAATCACCGCGCAAAAACGGCCAGCCCACAGCCGTTCGCTCACGCCACACATGCAAACCTATTCCTTGGGCATAAGAGCGGTATTTCAATGCACCTGTCAAAGGCTTGTAAGTTATAAATCTCTACGCGCTACTTATTGCGAGGGCGCAATTTTGCTCAAGTATCTGTTAAAGTAACTTTCACGAATATTTGGCCCGTTTTTTATTGCTTCTTGAGAAAACGTTTCGTATGTTGCTAATTTACAAATGTCTACAAGAGCTTCTCGTTCATAAAAAGGTTAATGAAAACTCGTCGACATTGTGTATTGTGTATTCTTCCCATCTCAAACGTACGGCACTCAATCTTGGTCATTGACTGTAGCTCAAAAGACCAGGCTCAAGGTTTACCAATGGGCAATAGAGCACAGTATTTTAGGTGTACATAAAACTAATCGCAGTTTTCTCTCTCAAAGAATCAGCATCGCTATTCAGCGAGGCAACGCTGCCAGCCTTTTGGGCACTATGCCACGGGGGCCTTATTTAGATTTAATTTAGTTTTAAGTTGTAGTTTATTTAGTTTAAGCTTAGATTTAATGTCATTGTAAATTGCTTTTATTATGTAAATAAAGTAGTATACTTTCAAATATCGTATCATAATCACGGCACTGTGCTCCAAAACTGGTGTAGCACTGGGGGCAGAGGCCACAAGTCTTAAGTGGGAATCAGCTGGTTATGTTTGCTGTATGCATCCGGAACGATGGGCCCAAACCGCCACCCATTGGGTTCCGCCGGATGGACATAGATGCAGAGGCCGAAAAAAGAGATGGCGGACGAACGAGTGGCGGGGGGACGGGGAAGCCTTTGCTCAGCAGTGGGACCCTATTAGGCTAGAAAAAGAAAACGTCAATAAGGTAATTCTAAGTAGAAGTCTTACATTTAACTTGTAATTTTGACAACTTTCCCAATCAGTTTAAAACATGATCCTGATCGAATTTAACCTATTTAATAACTTAGTTCCCGAGAAACTGAAATACCCTTAAGGCTGCATTTCGACAAGAGTAAACCAATAAAGTAAAAATAATACAAATTAGAATGATCTCATTATCAAAGTTAGGTTATGTATGACTACTGTAATGGAACTAGCTGCGAAATAACGAACAGCAACAGCTATAAAAAGTTTAGATACCAGTAAGATTACCGAAACTATTTGGAAATAACAATAAAATATTGAAAAACTATCCAACTTATGAGGTAGAAAGATTTGGATCTTTCTATTTCTGGTTTGGACCAGAAATAGGTAAGTAATCCAAGCCATATTCCCAGGACCCGTAACATCGCGACAACTCGAAACAAATCGCACTAAACAAGTGGGCGAGTCCATTTCAATAGACCCGGGTGAGTTCACTTTATTGAGCCATTACCGTGTAGTATTAATGTGGTTGTTAAAGAAATAGTTGTTTTTACGAACTGGAGGATAAGAAGCCAATAAGCCCGGCTGATATTAACTAAGTTTTGGTTTACTGTGGACTCGAGGAATTGGGTCGTGGGAGTGGATTGACTGTTTTTTATTCAGCCTGTTTGTATTTAATAAAAAACCGGCCAAGTGCGAGTCGGACTCGCGCACGAGGGTTCCGTAGAAAGATTTTAACGCTTTTCCCCAATGTAATAATAAGTCCAGTGTTAGTAGAGCCCTGCTCCTAATCAAAATGTACACAGTGTGGGGTCAACTTATATTGGTCTGTGAAATCTACAGACAGACATAAAAATTTAAGATTTTGAGACTTTTTTGAGTAGTTGTGCTATAAGAGCTACCTTCATACCAAATTTCAAGTTTCTAGGACAACTGGAAGTACCCTTTAGGTTTTCGGATTTCGGCAATTCGTATGAAAATAGCCTTTTTTAATGACTGTATCTTTTGATTGCGTTCCCTCGGAAGGTTGATTTTTTCACAGCTTCAAGGGACCGCAGGCTTGAGTATTTGATATTAATTTCAGCATGCTACCTCCACGCGTTCCAGAGAAAAAGGGTCTTGACAGACAGACAACATAGTGATCCTATATAAGGGTTCCGTATTTTCCTTGTTTGCCTATAGCCATGTCCTGACTTTAAGTTTGTAACCCGGATAACTTCATGGCAATAAAAAATGTTATAAGACTTTCCATGTAGAAGTGTGTAAAATTCGCACACCGGTTTCAGGTAGAATAATGCTAGATACTAAGCACTAGGTATTTATATTCCACCCATTGTAAGTGATTGTATTTTCCTAGTGTATTTTTCATTCATTCATTCATTGTTCCGTGTAAACACACTGACAAGTTGTAGACGAGATTATGCCCCGGCACTGTTGAACCAAACTTTATCATCTAACGACTAACGATTGCAATTAATTTAGCCTCAAGACGACTAATAAATTAATTGAATCAAAGTAGTAATTAACAGTTTATAATTTAGTTGCAAACACGATGACAAGGCGGTCTGGAAGTTTGGGGTATCAATACTAGAGTTTGGACTTAATCAAATGCACACAAAGAAACAGCACTTCTCACGCATACTAACGTGTTGTAACCTTCTATAATATTAAATACACAACACACTTATGACACTTATGACTAGGCAGATACGCCACCGCTTCACAGCGCGCGGACAAGCAATTATAGGTGATTAGGTGATTCGGTGACTTAGTATCACTTGATTGAATAAGTGAGGGCCGCATTTTGTCCGCGCTGAACAGGTGTATGGCCTATCTTTAATGTTTTATATGTATATCGATGCTTGTGACTTATGAACCTATGAATAATTACAACTAGATGACAGGTCAGATCGCCGAAAACGGCACCGGCAAATAAAGCAAAGGGATGTTATACATATATTCCACTCAAAATTGCACATGTTAGTAGATAACCTATTAAGGATTATATTAGAACAAAATAACAATAAACTGACACCATACATATTTTTAATTAATTTTATGTTCGTGACCCAGAAATCTAGATAATTATTTACCAACACAGCTTGATAACTTAGCGGGTGGTAGGACCTTGTGCGAGGTCCGTCCGGATCGCTGCCACCATCTTACTTGCTAATCCTGCCGCTAAGTGCTCTGGTTGTGTTCTGGTGTGGAGATTAAGACAGCCGGTGTAATTAAGGGCACAAAAAGCATTTCATCTTAGCCCTCTAGGCTGGCAACGCATCTGCTACCCCCCGGGTTTGCGGGTGTCTGTATGCAGTAGTGATCACTTACCATCACAGGTGACCCACTTGCTCGTTTGTCAAAAAAAACCTGAAATAATGATACCATAACATCACTTGAGTAATTCAATACAACAAACACAAAGACATTTCAAAAAAATTTGCTGCTTTGACTAACTAGGCACCATCGCCCCATCCCATCGTTCTTAACTCAAACAACAGTCACGCTTTCAATTTAGCTTATAGTTTGGCACTAACCGTCCCCGTTTTGACTGAAGTTATCACGGCTCAAACCCATTGTGAGGCCCGCGATAGTCATGTACACAGCTGATTGATTTATTAATCTGATCGAGCGCAGCCAGCGCCCCCTGGTGGCTGCACTCATTTAAGATTAATTACGCGCGTGCCAATTATGACGCCAATATTTGATGCATTAGTTATTATGCGTTCAATATTCAGCTGCCAATTTGACGGAGTGCATCTTTTATGCCAGTGGTGTTTTAGGCTGGTTCAGAATGTCATTCCAAATTATTGTTATCATCATCATCATGTCATTCGAAAGACGTCCACTGCTGGACATAGGCCTCCCGCGATCATTACTTAGGTCCGGACCGGGAGACGAGCTGTCGGTAGGTAGGCCTCCAACAAGATGGAGCGACAACCTAGTAGAGATCGCAAATTATTATAAATCATTATAATAATTTTGCCTGAAAATTCAAGTGTCATTATCACTAATAAGGTACTTATTGCCTTCTAACAAGGACGATAAGAAAAGTGAACTGCCAATGTCTAATAATTATATTAACAAAAATGTATGTTAATAAAATTAATGTAGCGAATAAATATTTCTATTCCATTTTATTTTATTCATTTTGCGTGATAATGACCTCTGCGCATAACACTATAATACTTTTACAAATAAAACTATTTTCGAATTCAAATATTATGCTACGTAACCTAATCGGTTATCGTATCGCATCGTTATTTAAATTTTAGTGAAAATTAGGATCTATTTTTCTTTTTATCTGTTTAATTTTCGTTAAAATATACTTTTAATTTACTAACAAGTAGTAAATTATAATAAAGACCAATTTACATTGGTAAAGTACAGTGTTGCACACAAGTGCGAATTCTACACAAGCCGACTTGACTCGAAGTCTCAGTCACTTTTTGTCTGAATCACTGTCACCACTGCTTACTTAACGTCCTTGCTAAACACTTAAGTAATGTAAATCAGCCCAAAGAATGAATAAGTACCCACCAAAAACCAAAATGAAACAGCTATTAAATGTGATGAAAGTAACCAGATACACCGCGATCTCGTAAGACACTCGAGTGAGCCGCTCGTATCTGCATGTCGCGTGATTTGACGCGACGCGACGCGGCACCGCGAGATAACGCGCGCGTTATCAGTAGTTGATGAGCCACGGGGTAGAGCGATGAGATGCTGAAAAGTATTTTTTTTTATATGTATATTATAGGGCTTACAGGACTGACGAGTCACTTCATTGAAAGCAATAGCAGCCGCCCATTCAGGTGCATTACCACCCCTTTAAGGAATATTAGATAGACTAGTTTTTAGAAGATACCTAAGTTGTATCGCTCCGGAAATATTACCGCAGGAAGCTAATTATTTCGTACGTATCTTCTTCGAGCAAGAGAAAAAGTTCCGCTGAAAGCAGACAGTGCTAGACTCCCAACCGTCAAGATGGTGATGATGGAAGGTTACACGAATGGTGTTCAACGAATGCATTTGCCAGTGATAATGATCATCATCATCATCATCATGTCAGCCGAAAGACGTTCACTGCTGAACTTAGGCCTTCCTCAAGCATATCCGCAGTAGGGCTAAGGTTACCGACATAGCCCGAAGAATCGCGAAACTTAAGTGGCAGTGGGCGGGGCACATAGCTTGCAGAACTGATGGCCGATGGGGTCAAAAGGTTCTCGAATGGCGTCCACGGACCTGGAGACGAGCTGTCGGTAGGCCTCCAACAAGATGGAGCGACGACCTGGTAAAGATCGCGGGACCGCGGTGGACGCGGAAAGCACAAGACCGGTCAGTGATAATAATAACATAATGGAACTAAGACGCGATATCTAACTATTGGTCTTATGCACATTAGGTACATTATACAATCACAAGATCCCTTAGAGGTGTGAACATAGTTCTGAGTCGGCCATTGTCTGATGATGCAAAGCTAATTTTGTAAATTTGTTACACAAGTTTTTGTATTTAGAGACGCGGGCTCTGGGCAAAGTGGAGTTTGGAGCACAGTAACCGTGGTTTCCCATGAGGCTGACATAGTCACATTTCGTGTACTAAAGTCTCATTAAAATATGAAATTAAGAAAAGATCCCTAGATGCTCGGGGATTCATTTCAAAAAATTTACCCAACTGCGACAAAGCCAATAAAGTATTCATTTAGCCGTATGTTTCATGCAATCTTTCTCAGAGTACATCGATCATCTTTTGTTTGAACAAAAGCCAGACAAACTTTGTATCAACAAGCATTTCCATTTCTTCCCCCGTCCCGTCTCGGCGGTGCGCGTTTCCACTCCGCCGCTGACGGCTGCTTCCGCAATTGCGATACGAGTGCGGGTGTCAGTCGTCTTCACTTGTTTATTTTGCGATTTCACGTACAGGTGACCTAGATATGGCAGGAAATGTTGGAAAAAATGCGGGAGCGATACTTAGAATAGAGAGCAAACCAGAGGCCGCGTTCAATCGTAACTGCACACCGCGCACTGTGGCCATTCATTATTGATTTCGCTACTTACACTTAAAATGTAATCCTTATTGACTTACTAACTCCATGGACTTTGGGTCTAGTACAAAATTCACGAAAAATGTGTCCCAGTAGCGCTGTCCTTCGACCAAATTTCTTGCAAATTAGTGGTCTTTTGTTTCGGACGTTTTCAAGCGCTAACCTGACGTCTATTTTTTATAACCCCAACGTTATTTCTGCATGTAAAGTACGACACCTGGCCTTTCACTAAAGCTAAAAAAATCAGTTTACAATGACAATTCGATCTGCATTCCATTGCCATCATCATCATGTCAGCCGAAAGACGTCCACTGCTGGCCGGCGGCCTCCCCCGCGGCTCTCCACTCAGACCGGTCTTGTGCTTTCCGCATCCACCGCGATCCGGCGATCTTCACCAAGTCGTCGCTCCATCTTGTTAGAGGCCTACCGACAACTCGTCTTCTTTCCTTTTTATATCAAATTGTCATTGTAAACTGACACTTTTTGTAACGTTGGCGGAATGGGGGCCAGATGGCATAATAATCTATACATCTGTACATATTATAATAACATAATTAATATTATCATTCGTATATTATCACGTCACGGTGCGCTGCGTGCACGGGAATGACTACGCGAAAGTACACTATTTAAGTGTAATACTATAGATTGCTTCAGTTTTAGGTGCGCTCGCGGGTTCTAATTTGTTCTGTATTCTGAGGGGCGGTACAAAGTTCTCATCTGCGCTGCGATGGTTTCGTAATTAAATACGAAAGTTTTAAAAATCCGGTGACACTATTACAGTTTATTTTATGTTGCCTAGAGTTAAATAACTTTTATTGTACTTTAAATACTTTTATTATACTTATAATGAATTAAGAATGATATTAGTAAAATATGACTCGCCTCCTAGATTAAACCAGGATCATTGACACTCCGAGTCAAGTGCGATACTCTTACACCAAAGTTAGGACTGATACTAGTGAAGTACGTCAAAAACTTTTACAAACATTCAATTAATTTTTTTATCACAATTATAGTAATACGTAGTGGATAAAAAAAGTGGAAAAAAAACAAAAAGATACTCGATCTATAAGTCTCCATAAGTCTGTTTTCACTATTTTTGCAGTCTCAGTCTGAGACCATTGAATAAACATCGACAAAATGAAATTCTGCTGACAAACAGTAAACTTATTTTTGTAGGCATATTTTCAAATCGATGTCAAAAAAAGCCTTCAATTTTTTTTTTTTATTCGTGTCAAAATAATTACTATACAGTTATTACTATTTAGAATAATTCTTGTCAACTTGAAGATCACGTAGAGCCTCTACGGCGTAGCCTGTCTACGTAGCTACGTAGCAGACTCTCGAGCCTTGAAAACAGAAATTAACCTAAAAGTCTAGAGACTCATAAGATACTGCAATTACTATTAATACATCGTTACAGCTTCGCTAACGTGCAGGAATAACAGGTTAAAATTGATTTTAGCTTTCAGTGGTCGAAATGATAAATAAATAAATAAATAAATATCATGGGACAATTTGACACCAATTGACCTAGTCCCAAACTAGGCAAAGCCTGTACTATGGGTACTAGACAACGGATAAACATACTTATATAGATAAATACATACTTATATATGTCGGAGAATCGATACACTAGTCGGTGTTGATCATAGTCTAAAGTTATAAATTACCTTCATTTGTTATGATTTTAACGAAACGTCAAGCGGTGACAGCTGTCAAATAAATACTGCTTGGGAGTGGTCTGTGCTTGGTTCATTTGTGGGTAGTTGGTATAAGGTCGAAATGACATTTAGTAACTTTGAAAAGAAAAGGGCATTCTTGATCGGGGGGTCGGACTGATCACAAGTTGGTAATGTAATCCGTTTGCATCGGCTTGGTGCTTTGAGTTTTAATGAGAATTGTTAGTGATTTAATGAACTAAGTGCCTGTGCCCCAAGTACAGAGTCTTATTTTGAGTCTTAAATGATATCTTGGCAATAGATCACGTGAATGGGCGCAAGCACAGAACTCTCCAACGTTTCCAATATGGTACTTGCATTTCGCGTTAATAGTAACGAGTTAACTGTGATATCAATTGTAACTAATTTAGACCTCGTATGGTGTTATTATTGAAAAGATTATACCTCATTGAGTTTCTTGCCGGTATCTTCTCAATAGAGGTTATTTCCGAACCGTGCGGTAGAGTCATTGATGTAGGCCTTAATCAAATAAAGACTGGCCTAGAAGTGAAACATGATGTGTCTGCAGTTATTTCTACCACCTCAATCGACCTTGAGGATGAGTAAAGCTCATGACCAAGCTCTACTACGTGTAAAACCCATTTCATCCTGACACAGCTAGCTAGCAAACCAAGTCCGCTGGTGTGTGCGATGTCTCCTCCCGGTCCTAGTCGCCGAGTTCAGATGTGGGATGGAACTGCATGTCCCACTTCAAGATAACAAAGATGATTATGACGACGGTTATGCTGATGATGATTGATTGAATTGTACGATCGATGCTGTTCGAGGTGACCATGCCAGTCTTCTTTGGCTGCTCCGGCTACCGTGCAAGTAGTTGTTTGTGAACCCCATTCGGAGGATTTAAATATGCCTGGTGAGTCGCTTTCAGTTTGTTATAATTTGCGTAACACGTGGGTTTCCGTTAAATTTATTTACTGAGTTTACGTGATTTGGTTAAAAAAACTGGTAGGGTATACCCGTGCCCTATGTTCGATACTATGGCAGTATGATAAGTAACGAATTCTAATAGGTACTCACGTTCATAATTTCGATCGAGCTATCGTGATGTTCAGTGCAAGTGCACCGAATAGTCATTATTGTCAGGTAGACTTTGTTTAAATGGTTTGAACGGTTTGACTTTAAAAAGCAACGTGAGGTTTATACGATGGTAATCAGTTTATTTTTTGGATAAAACAAACATTAGCTATCCGTGTTTGTGTGCAAATCACACGTGAGGTTCTTGTGTAGTTAATCGGAGCCCTTAATAAGTGACAATGAATAATAAGAGTTGTGTGTTGAAATAATAATCGACGTGTTTTAAATTGTTTCTTTTTTTGTACAAAGAAAATACGTTTCGATTGAGTACCTAACTAGAGGTAACGTTTATTAATTATGTTGTCGTAGCGCTCATGTCGCTAGCTTTGAGTGGTAAGTACGTGTATGTTCGCGACCCAGTTTACAATAAATCATAGTTTTGGGTTTTGGACAGGCAAGAGAAGCGAGTGTTTTAATTTTGGCTAAGCAAGTTCGTGTAAATTGAATTCGTGATTTTGGTTACGCTACTGATAACGTGAAAAGATTAACCTTTTCGTGGTGTGAACCATTAATTCAAGCTCTTAAGATTGACAAGCAAAATTCATTTGATGTTCGTATGTCATGTGTTGTTGATCGCTGGTGTGAGTGTCTTTGGCTCAGACTGATTGCACCTTCGGTCATTCGTAGGCGTAGGCGTAAAATCGGGCCTCATTTCCCGTCGCAGTGCGGCCACGACTGTGAGTGGCGTGCGTTTGGCTCGCGGGTGTAATCGGTCGCCACGATCGCTGGATGGAGGCGATTGGTTTTGGATATCGCTGGATGGAGGCGATTGGTTTTGGATATCGCTGGATGGAGGCGATGAGTTTTGTGTGAGATGGATACTGGATGGAGGTATTCCATGTGATATTGTGTGTAGAGGTTGCTGGATGGAGGCAACTGACAGAGCACTGTGCACTCATTTGATGCTGAGAGAGAGAGTCGATAATGTTTAAACTTTGTGCTGATTTGAGTTTTGCTTGACAAGTAAAGAGACTTATGTTCACCAATAGAATTATTTTCGTTATTTCCTTGATTTTTAGTTTTTATGGTCAGGAAGGCCGAGTGGAAAAGTTTTGGGTACTGTTCAGATTTTCTTGTCCACAGATACCTCCCACGAGGACGTGTGAGACGTCAGAATGGCCGTGTCGGAGAATCGATACACTAGTCGGTGTTGATCATAGTCTAAAGTTATAAATTACCTTCATTTGTTATGATTTTAACGAAACGTCAAGCGGTGACAGCTGTCAAATAAATACTGCTTGGGAGTGGTCTGTGCTTGGTTCATTTGTGGGTAGTTGGTATAAGGTCGAAATGACATTTAGTAACTTTGAAAAGAAAAGGGCATTCTTGATCGGGGGGTCGGACTGATCACAAGTTGGTAATGTAATCCGTTTGCATCGGCTTGGTGCTTTGAGTTTTAATGAGAATTGTTAGTGATTTAATGAACTAAGTGCCTGTGCCCCAAGTACAGAGTCTTATTTTGAGTCTTAAATGATATCTTGGCAATAGATCACGTGAATGGGCGCAAGCACAGAACTCTCCAACGTTTCCAATATGGTACTTGCATTTCGCGTTAATAGTAACGAGTTAACTGTGATATCAATTGTAACTAATTTAGACCTCGTATGGTGTTATTATTGAAAAGATTATACCTCATTGAGTTTCTTGCCGGTATCTTCTCAATAGAGGTTATTTCCGAACCGTGCGGTAGAGTCATTGATGTAGGCCTTAATCAAATAAAGACTGGCCTAGAAGTGAAACATGATGTGTCTGCAGTTATTTCTACCACCTCAATCGACCTTGAGGATGAGTAAAGCTCATGACCAAGCTCTACTACGTGTAAAACCCATTTCATCCTGACACAGCTAGCTAGCAAACCAAGTCCACTGGTGTGTGCGATGTCTCGTCCCGGTCCCAGTCTCCGAGTTATACATATTAAACACCCAAGACCCGAGAACAAACATTCATATTCATCATACAAACATCTGCCCCGACCGGGATTTGAACCCGGGACCTCAAGCTTCATAGTCAGGGTCTCTAACCACTAGGCTATTCGGCCGTCAAATGGCTTAAAAATTTTGAAATCTGATAAGGGTATGTAGGTTGGATGGCAATCGAAACTTGTCAGGCTAAACTGGACTTATATGTATACTTGAGTGATGAATTGCAAAAAAATGTGTATGACTTTTTAGCAACAAATAATAACAATAAATAAATAAATAATTATAATGGCATAAATTTATACTCAAACAAGGCAAAGCGTGTACTATGTACGTGTACCTACTAGACAACGAATAAACAGTAAAACTAAACTTACAATATAAAAAAAAATGACTAGCCTATGGCTTGATTGCCTCTCAAGCAGAGGGTCGTGGGTTCAAATCCCGGCTCGTACCTCTGACATTTTCGGAATTAATGTGCGAAATTATTATTATTACTATAAGCCTGGTGACGTGTCCTACTCCCCCCATGTCCTTTGTTACATGTAATTTATTACGAGCTTTTCGGTGAAGGAAAACATCGCGAGAAAACCTGCACAATCCTGGTCATGATTAAAAAAAACAGTCACACCGCACTAAAAATAACCCACCAGCATTATTTGCAATAACTTGCCCTATTACTCTGCAAATGTTTCCCCATAATTTTCCCAATTATTTTTCCAAGCAATTCCTGACACTAAAGTGGCGCGTATATTCGAGCACACCGACCCGCGAGGAGCGCGCACGCAATTAAAATGACGCGCTCCGATTGGTCGATCGCGGTGACGCCACGATGACGCCACGCCAGGTTTTATGCGCGACCAATGAAAAGAATTGGAGCGCAGTTTATGTCTTGTCCTTGTTTGGCTGTTTTATTTAACTTATTACAGAAATCAAGTACCTATTTCTATTACTCTACGTTTTTTGTTGTATTGTTGACGACCGGATAGACTGCTGTGCCCTAAGCACGACTTGTCGAATCCTGCGTTACGTTACGGTTATCGTATCGTGATCGAGAAATCTCATACTAAATTTTAGTTCCACATACGCTCACGGGCGGGCGCTGTTCCAAACGTCATACAAACTCGTTATAGTTTACTATTCGATTTTACTTGACGCAGGATTCGACAAGTCGTGCTTAGGGCACTGGTTAGAGACTCTGACTATGAAGCTTGAGGTCCCGAGTTCGATCCCCGGTCGGGGCAGATGTTTGTATGATGAATACGAATGTTTGTTCTCAGGTCTTGGATGTTTAATAATGTATAATAAGTATTTATTTATCTATAATAAGCATGTTTATCTGTTGTCTAGTACCCATAAGCTTGGGACTAGGTCAATTCAACGGTCAATGATATTTATCTATTTATTTTTATTTATTGTTGTATCTTGTATGTTGTATTTTGCGGGTGGTAGGACCTTGTGCGAGGTCCGTCCGGATCGCTACCACCATCTTACTCGTTAATCTTGCCGCTAAGCAGCAGTGCTTGCACTGTTGTGTTCCGGTGTGGAGAGTAAAACAGCCGGTGTAATTACGGGCACAAGAGGCATTTCATCTTAGCCCTCTAGGTTGGCAACGCATCCGCAGGCCTCCGGAGTTGCGGGTGTCTATGGGCAGTGTTGATCACTTACCATCAGGTGACCCACTTGCTCGCTTGCCTTCCTCGTTGTATAAAAAAATAAAAAAAATAAAAAACTGTCAAGCGTTGACTCACTCGTACTTCAACTCCAAACTAGAACCTATTCAAACTTTTGAACCGAAAGAAAAAACGCGTTTATTAAAAAAATTGTACCCTGAGAATAGGTCGAGCAGTAGCATGAAACTAATCATGTAAAATTTGACATCAAATATATTGTGTGTTCGTCTTTTTTTTAAGTAGCCTAGTACTATGTCCTGTGGCCTCTCAACCAGAAGGTTTATTAAGGAATTTTTGTACATTTTTGTAATTTATCATGAGCTTTTTGGTGAAGGAAAACATCGTAAGGAAGCCTAAACCCTCCTGCAAAGCAATTCAAACTCAAAAGGTATGTGTGAAATTCACAATCCGCACTGGGCCCGCGTGGGAACTATAGCCTCTACTTGTGAGAGGAGGCCTATGCCCAACAGTGGGATGGCAGCTGGTGATGATGACGTATTTTTTACTCGGAAGGACATAGCTTGTAACATAGCGTAAAGGCTTTAATTTTTTTAAGGTCTCGGGATTTAAAAAAAAAATGTTTGATCTCGGTGTTAATAAAGAAAAAGAATACTTTTTTTTAAGTCTCATGATTAACTGGCTCTGTTTGCGGAGAACTTCAGATTTATCTCAACAAAGTCTGGACTCCCAATTTAGACTATTTATGTATTAAAAGTCTCTGAGCCTAAAGTAATTAGGTGTTACAAAAGTTGAGAATTCTTGCAGACTTATTTTCTTGATAAAGTGTTTTGGAATGAATACCATTTATCCAAGTTGGTAGTAGCTATCTTTAGGCCAAAAAAGTTTTAAATTAATTTGACGAGTTTAATCGTGCATTAAATAACTGAATAATTTACTACGTAGGTATTATATTGCAAACATGTTTGAGACATAATATTACAACTAATTAAAAAACGTGTCACTCAAGTGTGTTGTCGATGTATGCCCGACACGTTTTGAATCAATCCTATGCTCTTTCTCAAGGTTTGTACGAAACATGTCGAGCAAACCTCGACAATACATACATGAGTGTCATTATCCACGTGAATAAGCGCCGCGTGTTGAACTAACGAGAAAACAATGAGTGATAACTGCATTCAATCAAAACATACCTAAAATTGTGTTACGCGTTTGTATCAGCGCAAATACGTGCTGAATTTTTCCACTGTGCCTATTTCAATTTTCAATGCTATTACTATAACAGTTTTAAATTCATCAGCCTATTCTAGTCCACTGCTGGACATAGGCCTCCCCTAATGAGCGCCACAGCGCCCTATCTTCAGCTCGCCGCATCCAGCATCTGCCTGCAGTCTTTCGCAGATCGTCATCCCACGTGGCCGGAGGGCGTCCTACACTACGTTTTAGTTTTAAATTATTCGCGGTTAATTCCTCATCATCATCATCATATCAGCCGAAAGACATCCACTGGACGGCGGTCTCCCCCAAGGCTCTCCACTCAGACCGGTCTTGTGCTTTCCGCATCCACCGCGGTCCAGCAATCATTACCAGGTCGTCGCTCCATCTTGTTGGAGGCCTACCGACAGCTTGTCTCCCGGTTCGCGGACGCCATTCGAGAACAATGTGCCCCGCCCACTCTGCCACTTAAGTATCACTTAGTTCTACTGCAGATATCATCATTTCTGATTCTATCCCGCAGATAAACCTCGAGCATAGCTCCACAATAGCCCTGTGAGTGACTTTGAGCTTCCTTATGAGGCCCATCGTTAGCGCCCACCTAGCCAGCACAATCTTTAGATTGCTTATTGAAGCAATATTAATAGCAAGCCGTAGGCACACTACTACACCAGGACACACAGATTAAAACTTTCGCATTCATCTTAGCAGCGGCAACTAAGCGCCATGACGAATACAGCCACGCTTTCGCGAAACCACAAAAAGTTACTCATCTTCACAGCCGTCTTTATTTCTTATACACTCATCCCTTAATCTCGCCACAATCCTAGTAATTACGAGTCTTGAGTCTTGAGTCTTGAGTCTCGAGTCTTTGCGGCTCACAACTTCGATGCACGCGTCTTCGGCATGATTTAATTAAACTTGCTGCAGTATCGCAAATTGCACGGTTGGATTTAAATATGAAATGTTGCGGAGTTCCGAGATTGTTGTCTTGGGTTTTATGAGGCCCTGGTAATTGGATTGTTCGGTTGAGCTCTACAATGAACACGGTGACTCGAAATGATATTAAAAGTTGAGAGACGGTAGGTTTAAACTTCTTTTACTAGTAAATTTTAGGCTTATTGTGATTACAACTAAAATAATTGAACAAAACAGCTTTTTGTAAACTTGTGGTAGTGTAGTTTTATTATTTCTTAAATTCCGTTTGAAATGTTTGCCACTTGTTTGTATAAAAGTAAGAAAACTATGACAAAGAAACTGATACATTTCTACTAGGCCTAATATCACTGCATGAACTAAAAACAATTAATTTGTTATGATCTCAGTAGGAGTATCTTTTTGTATTTTTTCTCCCAATTTTTTTTTATTTTTACGGTTTTCCCGTGAATATCAATTATATTTTTTATAAACTCACTGAAACATGAATACACAGAAAAAAACCAGAAAAATCCCCCGGGTTCCCGGGGTTGGCATTTTTCTGGTTTTTTTCTGTGTATTCATGTTTCAGTGAGTTTATAAAAAATATAATTAATTTGTTCACCCGCGACCGCATGTGTAACATACTTACGTTTACAATTTGTTTGGCCTTTGAAAATGAGCTCGTAGAGAGCTCCGAAACGTGTCGGCGTATAGTGTAGTGGTGGTGGTGATAGTTGGGTCTGTGTGACATGTGGTGATTCGTGTGGTAGCAGATTACGATATGTTTTTTCTGATTGGAAAATTTTAACTTTATAATGTACTAGCTGTTGGCCGCGACTACGTCCGCGTAGATTTCGGTTATCGCTATCCCGCGGGAACTATACAATTTTCCCGAATATAAAGTAGCCTATGTTGTTCCTCAATATTCAAACTATCTTCTTACCAAATTTCATCTAAGATTGGTGCAGCGGTTTTCCCGTGAAGAGGTAACAAACAGACAGACAGAGAGACACACTTTCACATTTATAATATTAGTTTGGATAATAATGTTACAAACTAATCATTTCAACACAATTTACAAAGGTAACCTTTAATGTCACTGCCGCAACGAATCCCACAAGTCGCCGACTAGCTTATCAGCTAATGCAGCGACCTCACTCTTAGTTTGCTTATCTGTAACATCGACCAATCAGCTAATGTGGCTGTTCTACTAATAAGCACACAGAAGCGGCGAAGAAGGAGAGTTATGATCAAATCGGGTAATCAGTGTCTGTGATTTGTCGAGGAAAGAGAGGTTATGGTTTGATGAAACTGAATGACGCTTTACTTTACGAATTGACTGAGCGAGTTAAGCTAGTGAAGCGTTTTTGTTGTAGTTGGACGTTATACGTTTTTAGAGGAGAAAAATTAGCTTCATAATCTCCCAGCTTTTTAATTCTGTGAAATATCTCATTATGTTGTACTGTTTTTTTCGTTTAATAATAATAATTGTATTGTATCGTAATGGTTAGGTAACCAACCTTGTAATTGAAAAAAAAAAGTGAAACCGCCTTCAAAAAAACCTTAGAAAAGAAACGTTAAATAATCCTCTAAAGCCTAAAGTTTTATGGCCTATGGTCGTGCCAGAGAATTAGACATGCATACATACACTCGAAAAACATAACCCTCCTTGAGCAATCGGGTAAAAACTACTTTCGATACCTACTAGTTAAATATACCCAAAACCGTCTACTTTGAATCCTTGTCATTCTGTGGGTCACATCAAAAACATTTCCACACTGACAGCGGTCAGACCAAAGCATATCGTTAAAAAAAGTGTACAAGTAGTTCAAGTGCGCATGACAATTAGTCATCTCCTTCGCACCGACTGTCGTTTAGTCACTGGCAGTGGAGAGGGGGGGGGGGGGTTGTGCAAAAACCGTAAGTTTGCTGAGTGTTGGCGACGTCGTTTCATAAATCTCGCGCAGATGCGTCGGGGCCGGCATAAATTCGGTGCGGGGTGGAGTTGGAGTCATGAGCGGAAGCGAGAACGAAAGGAAAGTGCGTAGGAATTGGAAAAAAGTAGACAGTTTGAAGTAGGAACTCTAGCCAGAGGGTCGTGGGTTCAAGTCCCAGCTTTTATTTCTGATTCGTTTATGTACGAAATTACGTTTGTAATTTGTCACGAGATTTTCGGTAAAGGAAAACACTCCTGCGAAGCAGTCAATAGTTTGTGTTAAGTTCCCAATGCCTGAGCCTGCGTGGAACTATAGCCCATGCCCTCTCATTCTGAGAGGAGGCCTGCGTCCAGCCAATGGGACGTCAAAGAGACTAGTGATGATGATGAGGTCTTGTTCAAAACTTGGCGCATTATGATTATTACTGCGTTAACTTAACTCATTCTCGTCCACCCTTGTACTTTCTCTGTACCTTGCGACAAGCGATTTCTCAGCTCATTGCGCGGCCAAGACGTCTACCGCACTTCGGTTAATTTGCAGTGCCCGCAATGTATTAGGAAAACGCTCGCCTCGCCACCGGTCGCGCGAAGTCGTGGCCGCCACGCCTTACCTTGCGTTTGTTATTATGGTGTTTAATAAAGCGTTCTTGTATTGTGATCTCAGTTGGAGTAAGTACTTTTTTGTATTTTTTCCCCAATTTTTTTATTTTTACGGTTTAATAGTGAGTTTATTAAAAAATATAATTTAGTTCTTGTATTGTATTGTATTGTATTTCCGCTTAAGCTCAACCCTTGCCCCGCTCGCAGCGGGATCCCGGCGCCCGAATAAAAGATAACGATTGAAAGATTCGGCGCCCGCGCGTGCAGCCAACGGATGTGTTCATTGGAGTCGCGGCCTATAAACTACACTTGGAATAGTTTTTGATAAGGAGGGTGCGGAGTGTGGAAGTAATGGCACTTTTTTTAAACGGCAACGCTGAGGGTCCCCTAACCTGTGGGTTATGATTAAACTGATATACATACGTACATAATGTGATAACTTTTCCGAAAAAGTGGGGAAATGGAAGTGATTCGAGTTGCTCGCATTTTGTGTGTAAGCATGACAAGGTTCCGGACCAAAATGGAATAACTTTTTAAACAAAATAACTTTGTACGAGCCTTGATATGTTCAATGCACCTTTCGATGATGATGATGTTTAGCTGTTTGCTAAAATGATGTACGCGCGCGTGATTCATAATAGTTTATTAAAACGTGTGAATCGTAACACTGATTGCTTACAACTAACTTAAGTAATAATTATAATGATCCGCGTAACAAAGGTGTCGCGGCGGCGGTGTACGATTACAAAGATCGTACAAACTTCATTTTTAAAACAAGCTATTTTTTTGCCGACTATACTTTTTGTTGTCTGTACGTGTATTTTGTAATCCAACTTACATATCCATACCAAATTTCAAGGCAATGTCAATTAATCGTTGAAGAGTTTCCTTCTGAGGAGACGATCCTCCACCAGAATTTCACTACCAAAATATTGCATTTGTCACTGAATTTACATAAGTATGTAAAATTTGCTAAATCGAACATCGGAAAGTGGGTCAAATTTATTTAACTTGCTATATTTTTAACCGGAGCAAAATTAGTTACATCATTGATCATTGCAAGTTAAATAAAAGCTTGAAAAAAAATTAACCCTTTTGGTGTGACTCAGTTTATCTGCCTGTCACAGCTGGTTATCTCAGAAATCAATAATATGAACTTGAAATATGGAATAGTATAAGATGATGCTGCTTTTGCAAATGGAAAATAGGTAATTAAAAACATGTTTGATTTTTATTGCAACAAGGCTTGAAATTTTTAAATTTCAAAGCGGGGTTACTAAATCAAGCGGGATGTCAAATAAGTGACTACAAAACCTGTAAATTTCATAAACTTCTAACAGACTTCTTTGAATAGAAGCAAAATAAAGAACAAGTTTTTTTCCGTGATACACAAACTACCGCTACAAAAAGTGTGAATTACTTCCAGCAATGACACTCGACGTGTTTCACACATACAGGAAATAGTGAGCATTTATTACAACAATGAGGAGTGCAGTTGATGGTCAGGAAGAGGAGTCTCAGTGTCACTAAACTTGTCACTTCGAGGAGCGGTAGAGATGGGACACAGACCACTGATACACAAATTTTTGAGGACGTATTAGTACGTTGTGAATTAAGAGCGATAAGTAAGGAATTACGAACGAGGCTCTTGTAGAAGCTCGAAGTCCAGGATTGAGGGCTTTATGAGCAGACATTCGCAATTTTTTTAATTTTTTTTTTTTTTTTCTAATCATTTACTTTATTTACATAATAAAAGCAATTTACAATGACATTAAATCTATGCTTAAACTAAATAAACTACAACTTAAAACTAAATTAAATCTAAATAAGGCCCCCGTGGCATAGTGCCCAAAAGGCTGGCAGCGTTGCCTCGCTGAATAGCGATGCTGATTCTTTGAGAGAGAAAACTGCCAGCCCTTTGGTCACAAGTTGCATCAACTAAGCGCTTTTGTAACTCAATTTTTTTTAATTAATTAATATCATGGGACGAATTGACACCAATTGACCTAGTCCCAAACTAGGCAAAGCCTGTACTATGGGTACTAGACAACGGATAAACATACTTATATAGATAAATACATACTTATATACATATTAAACATCCAAGACCCGAGAACAAACATTCGTATTCATCATACAAACATCTGCCCCGACCGGGATTCGAACCCGGGACCTCAAGCTTCATAGTCAGGGTCGCTAACCACTAGGCCATCCGGTCGTCCATTGATGATGAAATTGACGTACCGCCCGTGAAACTAGTAGATTTTATATACCGTCTTTAATCATAATGTACTATTTCATCACGCTTGCGAGGAAACGTCGCCCGTATTTTGTAGATGCGTGGTTATCTGGCTATCTGTGGTATTTTGCCAAGTAAAAACTGAATTCATTTAATTTCAAAAATAAAGTACATTGAAACAAAGAGAGTAAAAAATATACTATCAAGTTGTAGTTTTAACGTATGATCAGTTCTATAGTATCATTATGGCGAAGTGTGCTAATATTATATCCATTAGGTTAGTATCTTCCGTATCGGGACTTACACGAGAGAATATAAGGACTCCAATTTACCAAAGTTTTATATTTTATAGCTGCTGTGGCCTACTGATATTGTCAGGAAATAATGCTTAAGTACTCAATTAGATTGTATCACAATGTGCCAAAGTATTACTTAAATACAGGCTACTAGTGGTACTCGGGCACACCTCTATTCTGAGGGGAGATTACCTGCAGGTTAAGTTATCCGTAAGTACTCATAGTGTGTGGTAAGTGTCCTTTGTGCGTGACGCCTGAAAAACGAGCTGACAGACATAAAGATATTAGCTAATAACGGGGATTATCCACCAACGAATAAAGGGGGAGTTAGTTCTCATAAGAAACATTTACTTGTTTTTAACCGACTACGTTCCACTGTACGTATTTTTTTTTCTGTTTCAATTAAGTTTAAGTGAATGCGGCTTCCGAATTTACTTATTTTGTAAATAAATCTGAAAGTCTTTTACTGTGTCTGTCTGTGTATGTCAGTGACCAACATTTTGCCGAAGCAAAATCAGGGCAAAGATCAGGGCTCTGCTAACACTAGACATTTTAAAACACTCTGGGAAAAGCGGCAAAAATCTTCAAGACTCAATTCCCGCTACAAATTTGTACGGAACCCTCGGTGCGCGAATTTTACGTTGAGAAAAACTTTTCAAATTCAAATCAAAGTCAAATTCAAATCAAATATTTTTTTCAAAAAACATAGGTAATATGTAGCATAGCATGTAACATAGGTAATATTGTGTACACACAAACACACCTTGATCGTAGGTACTCTTTAGGGCATTTTTATTGTCTATCTATAGTTGTCACTACTTCATATACAACTACCCAACTACCAAACGATAACCAATTCAATTTTTGGGATAATAATGGCCCTATCGATCGGTGCGATGATTCCGCCAATTTCGAGGTTGGATAAGACACTGCCAAACGACCTCTGGTCTTGTACGGTAAAGAAAACGATAACCAAAACAATTCATAATGCATTGACATTTATTCCAACCATGTATGTTAAACACAAGTCAAAGTGCCTCCCCGTAAGATTGGTTATGTTCTTATTCCTCGCAACCCACCTGAATAAAATAAAATCACTCGCAGTGACCCAAGGGCCGATCAATAAGATGTCGACTATCAGATCCTCAACGTAGAACCTAATCTCGGCTCGCATCGCACCGACCTCATCCCATACCTGTGTCAATAGGCCTGTATCAAGCTGTAACTCAAGCTGACAAACCAGAAAACTGACATCACCTCAAAATGCAACCTTAACCTGACCAAATAAAACATACAGCTGACTGCAAATATAACCCGTGCACGCCGTAAGGAAACCAACTTAGAACGTCTGCTCTGAATCCAGAACTAGGCTTTATTAGCTACAGATAAAGGTGTTGAAATACGCATGCTGTTTGGCGTTTTATAAAGGGGATTTCACACCTGCGGCCGGCCATTCGTCAGGCGATAAAACAAAGTGTCGAATTCGGTGCGTTAACGGAATAGAATCGTGCAACGTACGAGTTGTCATTTGAAAGCATTTTCGCGTTTGCAGTGACAGAGGACCGCCCGGACACCTATATCGTGTATGAAGTAATTTATGAAAGGCTTTTCGGCTGTTGTGTGAGATCGTGTTTTGTTTCTTTGAAGAGACAGACGATAGGGTGGTACCGCTGTAGTGTGAAGTCGCGTATTATTATGGCAAAAATAAATATGGCATAACCAAGTTGTTTGATCTATAGCCTCTTAAGTAGAGGGTCGTGGGTTCAAGCCCCGATTTGCACCTCTATGTTATTACGTTTGAAATTGAATCCTGCGAAGTAATTGAATGGTGTATGTGAAGTATCCAATCCGAATTGGACCTGCGTGGGAACTAAAGACCAATCCCTCTCATTCTAAGAGGCGGCCTATACCCAGCAATGGCACATAAAAAATAAGCTAGTGATCACAAATAAATAAAATAATCACACCTGTATGTATAAATGTAGTTCGACATTGTGTCTTAATAATCTCTAGTTCTTCCTCTGGATCACTGGGAGGCCTATGCTCAACTTATATACGTGACTTGATATCCGTTTATTTCATTATGATTGTAATCTCGCGGCAGTTCCATGTTAAACTTGAATACAGTTGTTAACAACAAAGCGATTCAAAGTTAACCAGGATTACTCCCGCTAAGACAACTTCAGCAGGCGGCTGGAGCACAGGTATTACAAAATAATTAAACCGAAACGCTAGTTCAAACTACGGTTATTAAAATCCCTTTACCAGCAGCGTGTTATTAAAGGGTACTCCTTCAGCCATTCCGGCACAGCCTCCAAGACGGACTCTAAAATGAGAGCAGCATAGGACAAATTAACAAACCGCAGCACTCAGAGAACTGTGCACTTTAAACAGACGACACACAGTCCACATTTAGTAAACTATTAATGAAATGGCCAAAATAAGTATTTGTTCTTTTCGTCAACGCGATTTGAACCACAGGGGATTCCGTTAAGGTTGGTATTGTAACCAGGGTTTTTTGGGATAGTGTCCCTTATTGGAGGGTCCATAAGCCGGGTCTAACAACCGCGTGACATAAATACACCTGTCCCGGGAAGGGCAATTATTTTCCGAACAAGGAAACCCGGGTTAAGTAATTGGCGAAGTCAATGGTTATTTCGTAAAAGATACGGCAATGGCGGAGATGTAATGAGCAATTATTTTAGATAGACTTAAAAGGCTGAGGGTGATACCTTTAAAACTAGTTGCTAAAGGCTATCTCAACCGATTCTCATAAAAAATTGTGAGCAGGTTCAATATAATTATACATATAGAGGTTTTTTGTCAATTAGTTTTTTGAAAAAAAAACTTAGAACTTAAACTGATCAAAATGAGCTCGCGAAATCTACAGCTCACAGAGTCTCTGGTACAGTACGAGGGCTGCCTTTTAAGTTTTGTCGTTTGGAAAAACTAAAGACAATTTAAGAGTCAAATGATATTTATTGTTTTTCAAAGTAATCACCGTGATATGTTATGATACACTTTTTCATTCGATCGAACCAGTTATTGAAACATTTATTCCAGTCCGAAGTCGGGGTCTCCAAAATGGCCGTTTTGTATGCCTCAGCCGCTTCTTCCGGCGTCCGGTACCGTTGACCACGAAGTCGTTGCTTGATTTTTGGAAAAGTGAAGAAATCATTAGGGCTCAAGTCTGGGCTGTACGGCGGGTGTTCCAGATTTTCGACGTTTTGCTCTTTTAATAACGCTATTGCTTGCCGGGCGGTGTGCGAGCTCGCATTATCGTGGTGCAGTACTATACGACGTCTCGGGTTATTTTTTCGGAACTCACCGATAACTTCAGGTAAACAAACAGTGGTATACCAGTCAGCGTTAACTGTTTTACGGTCTTCGAGCATAATGGTGGCAACATGGCCATTTTTCGCTACAAACGTGGCGACCATTTTTTTCGAAGTGCTCCGTGAGCGTATTACTTTGGTCGGTTTTGGCTCATCTTGGAACACCCAAACAGTCGACTGCTGTTTAGAATCTGGATCGTAGGCATTTATCCAAGATTCGTCACCACTGATAATGTCATAAGCGTGTTTAGAGTCTCCTCGGTTGAATTGCCGCAGAGTTTTGCGACACCATCTAACGCGAGCCATTTTTTGATCTTCACTAAGTAAATGTGGTATCCAGCGCGAGATCAATTTTTTTACGCCTAAGTGATCATGCAAAATATTTTGAACACTGGTCCCTGAAATGCTTAATGAAGCTTCTATCTCACGGTATGTCGCATGGCGATCTTCGACGATCAGTTGCCGTACAGCATCAATGTTCACCTGGGTCACGGCTGTTTTTGGTCGGCCTTCACGGGGCCTATCACTAAGACTAGAGCAACCACGTAGATATTCTAAATACCAGCGTTCCACAGTCTGGATGCTTTATTATTAAAAACCGTAGTCAGCTCTTCAAAGCACTGAAGACGCGTTAAACCCCTTTTGAAGTTGTAAAAAGTTATCGCGCGTAAATTTTCTTTCGAAATTACCATTTTCACAACTGACTCGTCAACTTTGAACCGCCGCTGTACTGAAACGATCCGAGTCATTCTTTTATATTATTACTATATATTTTAAATATTTTATGATGATACTAGTTTATTTTTTTAATAATCACGGGAACTTTGCAAACGACAGAACTTAAAAGGCAGAACTCGTAAATGGAAGCTTTTTGGGGAGCACTGACTCCAAATCACAGGGCACCCTTTTCATTCACTCGCGAGCCCAGAGGGTCGAGCACGACTTTACGAATGCTGCGTAATGTAAAATCGAATAGTAAACGTTGTCGAGTTCGTATGACGTTTGGAACAGCGCCCGCCCGTGAGCGTATTGGGAACTAAAATTTAGTATGAGGTTTCTCGATCACGATACGATAACCGTAACGTAACGCAGGATTCGACAAGTCGTGCTTAGGGCACAGTAGTCTATCCGGTCGTCAACAATACAACAAAAAACGTAGAGTAATAGAAATATTCAATAGCATTCGTAAAGTCGTGCTCGACCCTCAGAGTCAGCTTAGTTGCAAGCTGTGTGGAGTGCGTATTTGTGTTCAAACGGGTCAACAACTAGACGAGCTCGGGCCGCTGGAAACAAACACTTCGCAGACTCACGCGCAGCGGAACCACCTGCGCGATAACCGCTGTGACTAGAGTGGGCCTATTAGTACTATGCTGAGCCCGAGCACGATTATTCGAATGTTACGTAACGTAATCTAGTGAAGCGTTATCGAGAAAACTTCTATGACATTAGACGACCGAATAGCCTAGTGGTTAGAGACCCTGACTATGAAGCTTGAGGTCCCGGGTTCGAATCCCGGTCGGGGCCGATGTTTGTATGATGAATACGAATATCTGTTCTCGAGTCTTGGATGTTTAATATGTATATATGTATGTATTTATCTATCTAAGTATGTTTGTCCGTTATCTAGTACCCATAGTACAGGCTTTGCCTAGGTGTCAATTTGTCCCATGGTATTTATTGTTTAATTACATTTGGAACAGCGCCCCCCGGAGCGTTTTTGGTACTAAAATTGTACAATATGAAGTTTCTCAATGGCGATACGATAACGACTACATTACACAGGATTCGAATATTGGGGCTCTGTAATGTGATGTGTCAAGGAGATGGACTAGACTCAGTCTCCGCGCGCGCGGACCGCATGGTACCAGGGGGTTTTGGCCAGCGAAAACTGCTAAGCCCAGCTTTCATTCATTGTCTTGGCAATAACAATAGAATTTAAATGAAATGCCTAGTTCAAAATGTTATATGCGAGTATTTAGCTATAAAAACTAAACTATCCAAGTTGCATGTGACCAAAATGGAAAGCTCTTGGAGTAAAATGTGGTACCCGTTTAGATTTCACCTAATTCGTTCAGTACTGAACTTGACGTTCTTTTTAACCGACTTCAAAAAAGAGAGGAGGTTCTCAATTCGTCGGGATGTTTTTTTTTCACATTAATTTCTGTTTTGGTGTTTTCATATTTTCTTAAACTTCTAGTAGTTGTCCGCCGCTGTCAGCTACGCCTAATTGTATCCAAGCGAGCAGAGCGTTGGCGAGCACCGAGCAGTGTTTGATTCACTACCGTCGTCGAGGTGAATGCTCTCAATGACTGGACCTACCTGCTAAGTGCGAAAGAATCGATAGGTACTTCCTATGAACCTTACGTTTATTGTGTTAGCGTTTTATTTACAAAATGGCTCATCTGTTCTACTCTGCGTCGCCGCGGGTGCCTCAACTACTGCTTATTTCCAATCACAAGCAAACATTTTTCAATCCCGCCTTTCGTTTTACATTTTCAAACGTAAGATTATGATTCAGCTGTTTACTTTAAGTGCGGTTCTAATTTCAAACTCCGCTGCGTTGGGTTTGACGACGTAAATAAACCACAAGCGTGTTTGCGGAGTTATTTTCTTGAAATGAAGAATAGTCTCAGATTGGCATAAAGTTTCGAGTAAATATAACAGTTTTTAACCCCCGACAAAATATCTGTGTATCTATCTGTGGCATCATAGCTCCCAAACGGATTTACCGATTTCGATGCGATTTTTTAATCGAAAGCTAGTTTAATCGAGTTGGTTCTTAGCTAAGTTTCATTAAAATCGCTACACCCGTTTTTGAAATATTGAACTTTGAAATGACAATGTCGGGGGTTTTTCAACTTTTCTAATTTCTTTGAGCTTATAGATGGGGATTTGTTTTAAGCAAAGATCTAGGTGCCATACGAAATGTATGGTACGAGACCTCTTTATAGCAAAAGGAGTTACAGCAGACTTGTTAATTTGAAGGAAAGCAACATTGGCAGTCCTCTTTGTGTTACCGTCCTTAGTATGAATAAAGATTGTATGTAACCATTGACTGTAACTATTCAAGCCTCGCGGCCGTTACCGACGCTTAAAGCGGTTGTAATTACGATCCGTTTTATACAGGAAATACATTTGTATGACAAGCGCTGTTTAGCGTGCTTTGGGGGCCCGGTGTCAAAGCGCGTAGTTAACTTTCCGTTAAATATAAATGATGTAAGCTGTATTTTTCAATGTCTGCTTTCGTGGGGTACAAATTCCTTTTTCAGGTTTCGTAGTTAACAAGGAACCGTTATATTTTCACAATGTACGTCCTTCTGTCTGTCCGGGGCTTAGTTTAAAAACTCTTGCTTACTAGAAAGCTGTAATTTGGCATGGAAATACATCTAATGACACAGTGGTATATACAATTTCAAAGGAAAACTATTGTAGCTACACGTAAGTAGCCTTTACTGGTTAGCGAGAGATGTTGATCAATTAACCAACTTAATTTATAAAAATTACATACTTATAGTAAAAAAAATAACTGACCGTGTCCGACACGCACTTGACATTAAACATACTAAGCAAAGACATTAAACATACTAAGTGTCACTAGATAATATTTTAACACGCAACACAACAGTCCTAAGAGTACATTTTAAATAATAATTTTCGTTCGATCGTAAAATGAGCATTTAAATTGAAATAAGATATTATTTTATGTTTCATTTGGCTTCGTCAAATCTTCGTCATTACTATAAATAGGTGCCGGTGTCGGCGTAAGCGCAGACTCCTAAATGACGTCACGAGCCGATCGCTGAGTGCTCGTAAAAAATACTCGTAAAAATATATTCCTGTCATAAAAAACCGGCCAAGTGCGAGTCGGACTCGCGCACGAAGCGTTCCGTAGCATTATCTATAAAAAAAGCGAAGTGATTGACAGCGCCATCTAGTGGCGAGAGTAGTCAAGCTCAATGGGATAGCTGCCTAGTTACACTACTCGTCCACAGATGTCATTGTCTAAAAAATAATGGCTGTTGTGTGGGAGCCCCACTTAAATATTCATTTCATTCTGTTTTTTAGTATTTGTTATAGCGGCATCAGAAAGACATCACAGTTCATGTACAGCCTGGTGACCAGGTGACAGACGGACAGACAGACAGATGGATGGACGGACAGCGGAATCTTGGTACTAGGGTCCCGTTTTTTACCCTTTGCGTACGGAACCCTAAAAAACATCGTAAAGAGTAGGTATTATAGAAAGTTCGATGTTGGATAGGAGGATGGAGGTGTTAAGTGTCACGAAGTTACCGTGGCTGAGTTAGTAATATCGGATCGCTTCGGCAAACTTCGCCGATGTTCGTTATAGTGTTGAGCATGAAAAGTATTAAATGTATTAGGTGCGGAATCGGCGGTGTGTTTTCTTTTCTTCCGAGTTTGTGATTATACAAGGTCAAGGTGTTTCTAGGAATAACTTAGTAACAATATTACTAAGTGTTGAAGACTTTGATTTAACACGCTTCATATTGGCTACGAAATGCAGTTCGTATTGTGACCTGCTACTTGCAAAAAGTGCTTTTGAGTGGCGTTCAATATTATAACTGTTGATCCGTGGTGCAGTTGAAGGAGAGGTGTCACATGAAAATATATATTTGGTTATAGGATCACTTTGTTGTCCGTCTGTCTGTCTGTCTGTCTGTCAAGACCCTTTTTCTCTGGAACGCGTAGAGGTAGCAGACTGAAATTAATATTAAATATTCAAACCTGCAGTCCCTGGAAGCGTTGGAAAAATCAAACATCTAAGTCAACGGAATCAAAAGATACAGTCATTAAAAAAGGTAGTTTCCATACAAATCGCCGTACTATGAAAACCTAAAGGGTACCTACTTCCAGTTGTCCTAGAAACTTGAAATTTGGTATTAAGGTAGCTGTAGATTTCACAGACCAATATAAGATGACCCCACACTGCGTACATTTTGCTTAGGAGCAGGGCTCTGCTAACACTGGGCAACTTCAAACAGTGGGGGAAAAGCGTTAAAATCTTTGTAAGGAACCGTCGTGCGCGACTCCGACTCGCAATTGTCCGGTTTTTTTTAAACCGCCGCTTAACCCGTCCCGTGCCCACCGGGCCTCCGCGTCCTTACAGATGCATTTTAATGCCGTCGCGCTAATGGCTCTTCGACGACAGACGGACGCGTACTCGTGCCCGCAGCGACGCGCAAGCAGCAAGCGACACTCACGAACGGATAAGGCAGTTATGTGTATCTTATTATTATTGATATTGCATTTATTTTTTCACTCATTATTCTGTTAAACATTTATTTTTTTTGACATCTTAACTATTACGGGGACTTTCTCCCGCTTTGAATTGAATTGTTTTATTTTTATTTACACACGTATCATTAAGCGTCTATAATGCGTACGGAAGAGAAGGTCAGCTTATGTTTGTTCATGATTAAAAAAAGAGCCAAATTCGTGACAGGGTTTATTATAATTTATTGAATCAGGCGTGGCAGGTTTTATATAGGCAAAGGAATGTATGCAACTCTACATAAATTAGGCCTTAAACACTCCTACGATCATATTAAGAAAACACACTCTTGTTTAAAGGACCCTCATTATGTAAAAGTAGCATTATTCGACATTTCCGCCGGTCATGTATACCCTTTACATCTCCTGCTCAATTAAAACGTGCCAGTAAAGTGTTCTGGTTTTGCTGTTCTAATAATTATTTTTTACACTTAGACATAATGAAAATGGGATATTGACCTATAAGGTAATCGCGGTCAATATCCCGTTTTCATTATGTCTAATGCAATTAACCGCGAATCATTTAAAACTGTTACTTTTTACACTTGTTTCTAAAATACGGTTTTTTTCTCTCTTTATTTTTTAATGATAGAGTGAGGTTTCTTTGTGTAATTTATCTGTGGTTACGTATTGTAAGAGCTAATACAACTTGTTTTTAGAAAAAAATACTTTATGCCAAGTTTCTTGCACGGCGCATTCTTCTTGGCAATCATGATCTTTCCGAAAGCGCTGGCAGACTCAAAAAAAAATGACGTGTATTTGCATTCAACTGCCTATTTGCTGAATAAAACTTTGAATTTGAATTTGAACATGTTTCTTGCGTACTGGGTTACCGAATTTTTTTTTATTTCCATAGTGTGCCTTAAGAAAGATTCTATCCTGTCAGTTCTCGACAGTGACCAGCAGCCTTATTGTATAACTTGCCCGGAAACACAATCGCGTTCATTTGGCTGACAATCGGTATCGGAAACAGCTAGCTGTCACAGTCGTGCAAAAACTGACATTTCAATCCGATGACGAGTGTCAACTGAATCTGAAAATAGTTACGCAAATGCCCTGCAGGGGCCGGTGCCACTATGGTAATGTCTCCTTGACGACAGACGGCCGCAGCACTACTGGTAGCCCGTAGAGGTGCGCAAACAGCAAGCGACAATCACGAAGGGCCCAGCTCATAGGGGCCCATTGTTTGTAGGAGGTAGAGCGTTTAGCCTGTCACCTGGCCCCTATTTCACCAACTTTACATTAATGTCAGTTTTCAATGACAATTCGATGTCAATAGCTGACTTTGAAGAGCTTTTGTTTTAGCGCGCTTCATATTGGCAAAGCAATGCAGTTCGAATTGTCACTGTAAACTGACAATTGTAAAGTTGGTGAAACAGGGGCATGGATGTGACGTTGGCCTAGTGAGGTGTAGCAGTAGGTTGATTCTTTGCAACGCACGGCAGAATTTGGTCGATCCCGTCAAAAACGATCACGATTAATGTCCGAGTTACGTAATTTATATAATTAAGTATCAGAAAAGAACTAGCGGCTCTGCTAAGCAATGAGACCTGCAGAAAGGACAGCCAGACAGGAAAGCGTTTTTGTCCAAGTTGAAACGGATACGCCTCGCTCGCACTTCGCACTCACTCGCTCAATGATAGTAGTCAATTGATTCTATGATTTCAATGGATGTTTATTTGTACTTGTTATTTTATGGATAAATTTACATTTGTGACACTCGTAGGATTTTATTTCAGACTATCCATCATCAAATTAAATGTTCGTTGTTCAGTTGTACCAACCAGTAAACCTTAAAACCAAAGTACCGGATACCATCACAAGTTTAGTTGCAAAACGCCCGCAAAGTATTTAATTAAACCAATTAATTGCCGCATCGAAGATAACCGCGTAATTAATAGTTCCCCCTACTGCACCCCCCCCCCCCCCCCTTGTTATGAGATTACCCGCTTTTCATTAAGGTAAGAAAATTAAACAGAGCGGCGTAATATATTGAAGCGCGGATACACCGGCGATATTAAACTGTTTGCGAATTTGGATATTGAAGTTGTGTGAACGCAGCTTTATTGGTTATCGCGTCGATGTCCCGCGGTGCCGAAATATTACTTTTTGAAGAATTACTCATAGATACAGAATTTATGGTAATGTCTTTGCCAAAAGCTAACTTAATACCATTGTAAGGGTGGCGACCCTTATATTATACTCGTAGCACGCGACGAACCGATATACTACGAGCGCCCTTCTTGGTTGTTGTATGTGAAAAGAAAGTGTTTTAAATTTTAAACTGTTTAATAAATAATGTTAAATTAATGTTACAATGGTTATGTTATTGAATCACTATTGTTAACTGCTAATAATTGCTAGTGTTCACCGTTAGCGTGACACTACGTGACTAATATAGTTATCTTAATTAACATTTAAAGTAAACTAACTATGCCGCGACAGCAGTGTCGGCAATTGGGGTTACACGCGCAGAGCGCCTAGTATCTAAAATGTACGCTGACCGTACATGCTGCCAGGACAACAAGAAGTCCTTAAATGGTTAAAGGTTAAGTTATGTTAATAAAATGTATATAATGTAAAGTTGTTAGAAACGGTTATAATGTAAAATGTATATCATGTAAAAGTTATAGAAACGTTGGTAATGTAAAAATTATTAGAATAAGATTTTATAAATTAAATAGTGGTTTACGGGGCACCGCGTAAACCGGTTTCTTTCCTCTTGGTAACGGTGGTAAGGGCCCCAGCTCGATGTGGGCTGGGTTGTCCACCGGCGTTCCTTGAGCCGGTTCCATTGGATGTTCTATTGTTCTTTTCCTTCTACTGTCTTGTTGTACGGTGCTGGGCTCTCGTTGAAAGTGTTTTAACTTGATGCGGTATATGTAACCGGCCACAGCTATTGTGCCAATGATGATGATAAGGCTCAAGTAAGATACGATGTACTGGTGCACGTCGTGATTGGTTATATCTTTCGGCAGCTCGCTGTTTTTGTTCAGTTCCTTGATCTGTCCTCTTAGGTCCTTGAATGTTTGTGAGTGATCTTCTGCTATTATATCCAAGTGTTTGGGTGATTGAAGTTTCGTCAGGTTGTTTAGATCATTCGGAAGTGTGGCGTATGGCGTAGGATTAACGAACAATCTGCTTTGATATATAGTGTCGGCTTGTATTATCGTTTCATCTCTTTTTATGGTGCATCCTTTTCCAACGGTTATAATGCCCGTCTTATGCATCTCTTTCGATGTCATTAAATCATTACATATGATTTGCAGCTGACACACGTCACAGCATATGTAGATCCATGTGTGACGTTGATGTAACCCGATCCATTCATTCGCGCAGGTTGCAGTAATGTAGTCGCACGTGTTATTGTTATTACTATGGTGGGAGCTGTCTACTAAGAAACTTAATTCGCAAGGCACGTTACTTTGACGCATGCTATGCACTGGTTTGTTAAAGGTACAAATGTATTTATTTTCTTGAAGGATAACACACGACTGTAAATCTGATTGATCTAGCTCAAGCTATCTACATCAATGTAGAGATCCTTTAAGACGTTCACGGCTATGTACTCCGCTGACGGTTGTATTGTTATGGATCTGCCGTTTGCTAGTATTGGAAGCGGGATTACTTTGTAAAGTTGAAATTGTACATCTCTCGTAAGTGGTAAGTTGATTTCCATTATAAAATAGTTGTCCGTTACTCGTGCTTTGACATGTAGTAGTTTGTAAATATCCGATAATTCGTTATGGATATCTTCCACGGGAAGAGACAGGTGATTAGGCAGGCGAGCCGCAATAACTCTCAGCTGTTGTAAAATTTGTTCCTGTGATAATATCGATGCATCTATGTTCCCTCTATGTATATTGTTAAATGTATTAACAAGGCTTTGCTGAGTGCGTCGTAATTTTGTTATGATAATGTTAGCCGCTAGTGTCATTGAATTAAAATAGGTCATTAGAACGTCTTGTTTTGATCTGTTTTGCATTTCGGCGATAATATTGTCTGCTTGCTGAATGTGTTGTTCAATAAGGTTGAATTGTTTGTTCATAGAGTTCTCATTGCGTTGCAACATGCTGTTTTGTGATTCGATGACTGAGGTTTGATTTTTTAACAAGTTTAGCAGATGCTTTTCGTTTATTTTGACGTTTTCAATGTCCTGTTTGTACTGCTCTGCGAAGCGTTCATCAAGGACCCCGAATAAGCTGTTAGCAATGTTTCCTACCGCGTTGATCAGGCCTCGTTTTTTCCTTGGCAGTAAACCATGCGGGGCATGTAATAAGTAGTTGTTATGTTTTATGTCATCCACTTCCTGTTGTAATTCTGTTAAAATGCTTTCGCAGATCCGACGATAAGTAAATCGGCTGCATATGCCATCAATATGTGTTATGTAGCTATCCATATTAGCGATGCCTTGCCAGTACGTTGTCATATTAAAGTATGTTAGTATTTTCCAGCTGTCATGTATGTTTTGCAAGTTGCCGATCTCATCGTAATATATCTGTCTCTCTCTCTCGAATGGGGATATGTTTGTTGTGCGTTGCTGATGAGATCCTGTTATGAGGCTCATGAATGTTAAGAAGAGGCATAAATACTGCCATAGCGCGCCACGCTGCTTTCTCTGGGGTTTAGGCTCAGGACTTGTATCTGGTGGGACTGGTGTTGTCTGGTCTTCCAGAGGCAATCGAATCAGCTTTGTTACTGGCCGTCTCATTGTTCCTCGTTGCGTTTTTAATGAGACCACTCGAACCAATTGATCTTTACCGGGGTGTACTTCTATAACGCGCGCGAGTGGCCACTGACTTGGCGCTGTAATGTCTTCTTTTATGATAACAACGTCTCCCTTCTGCAAGTTTTCGGTCTTTTTGTTCCACTTGCATCTTGTTTGTAGTTGGTGTAGGTATTCAGTCGACCACGTTTTCCAAAAATCTTGATAAAGTTTAGTTGTTAGTTGCCATCGTTTGGTTAATATTTTCTCCCCGGTCAAGTCTTCCTGGGGCAATGTTGTTAGTGGGTGTCCGACAAGGAAATGTCCTGGCGTTAAAACGTACTCTAAATCGTCCATTTCTTCAGTAAGAGCGAACAGTGGTCTGGAATTTAAGCAGGCCTCTATCTGAGTTAACAACGTGGCGAACTCTTCAAATGTAAGTTTTTGTTCGCCGAGTACTCTTTTGAGGTGGTATTTCATGGATTTTACCGCTGATTCCCACAATCCTCCAGCTGTGGGCCAGCTGGGGCTATTGAAATGCCACTGAATTTCCAAGTCAGTTGTTGCCTTACAAAAAAATTCACTGTTAAATGTAGCGTGCTCCTTAAACTGTCGCTTTAATTCTCTGTTTGCTCCAACGAAGTTACTTCCACAGTCGCTATACATGTTCTTTGGCACCCCTCGCCTTGCAGTCATTCGTTTCAAGGCCGCGATAAATGTTTGAGAGCTTAAGTCGCTCACTAGCTCCAGGTGGACTGCCTTTGTTACTATACAGATAAACAATGCTATATATCCCTTGCACCCTTTGATACCTCTGCCTTTGGTTGCCTTTATTTCTACGGGTCCGGCATAGTCCACTCCACAGTTGTAAAACGGCGGTGCGGGGATGACCCTTACCTTTGGTAAATCGGCCATTTGTTGATGTTGTTGCTTCGCCGTGAATCTTATGCATTTCACGCAATGTCTTAATTGTCTTTTAACGATGTTATTTCCGCCGGGGATCCAGTACCGTTGTCTCAAGTGTACTTGTGCTAGCCTGGGACCTCCGTGCAAGGTAGCTACATGCGCTTTTTGAATAAGTAGGTATGTTAACCTATGCTTTGCTGGGATAATCAAGGGGTATTTTGTCTCGTTCGGCAGGTCAGAGTATCCAAGTCTACCTCCGACCCGAAGCTGTCCAAGTTTGTCCAACTGCGGGTTTAGCTTATATAAGCTGCTGGTTTTGTCTACCGTCCCCTTTGTATTTATTTGTTTTATTTCCTTCCCAAAGCATTCCATTTGTATATGTTTTATGATTAGCGTATGCGCTCGTTGCAATTCTGCAGTCGTCAAATGCTCGTTACGTAACCCGCTACCACGCGCGTTTGTTATGAAACGCGATACCCATGCCAATGTTCGCACGGCTTTATCTATCGAATCGCACCTGTTCAGTAGGTCAATGACAACAGCTGGTTCCGGAATGTTTGCTAGCACGGTTAATATGTGGTTTTTGACCTCTTCCTTCGTATTTAACTCCGCGGTATTGATTGTTAGTTTTTGCTCTTGTTTATTAGTGAGCCATGGTGGCCCCTTCCACCACAAGGTGAACTGCGCTAACTGCGATGGTAGCAGTCCCCTTGTAGCGCAGTCCGCTGGGTTCTGTTGCGATTCTACATAACTCCATTGTTCCGGCTTGATGACCGTTTTAATTTCCTGTACTCTATGAGCAACAAACGCCTTCCATCGTTGCTCGTCGCCATTAAGCCATCCTAGCACTACCATTGAGTCTGTCCACGCATAAACTTTAAATGTCTTGTTATTGTATGTTTGTAGTATCTTGTTAATCAGTTTCGATGCAAGTAAGGCTCCACTTAACTCCAGTCGCGGCAGGCTCATTTTCTTGTTAATCGGCGCTACCTTGGTTTTTGCGGCCACGATGTTTACTTGTGGTTCCCCAGTCTTCCGAACTACGCTATAAACTACCGCGCTGTATGCTTTTTCTGAAGCATCACTAAAGGCATGTAGTTCCACTTCTATGTCCGAGCTGTCAAAACCCAGCCATCTTGGCACTTTGCATTTTTCGATGTTTCCAAGATCGTCCTTGACGGCCTTCCATTCCTTGTTTATACCTGCTGGAAGCTGCTCATCCCATGTTACGTTCAACGTCCACACTTGTTGAAACAGTACTTTTGCCTTTATCGTTATGGGTGAAAGCCAGCCTAAAGGATCAAATATCATGGCAATTTCACTAAGCAACTGTCTCTTAGTATAATGTTCGCGTGTGTTTGTTTTGTTTTGGAGTGGCGATGTAAATGTAAATAAATCGTTTTTAGGGTTCCATCCTAACCCCAACGTTTTCAGGTTCTCGGCGTTACTGAAGCTGAAGTTGCGTGGATTTCTCATGTTTTCCGGGAGGTCTTCGACAAGTTGTTCTTCATTGCTGGACCATTTTCTGAGATTAAAACCACCCCGTTTAAGTAGACAGGTTAAATCATCTCGTGCCGACCTTGCCTCTGCAATTGTATCCGTTCCAAATAATACATCATCCATGTAGAACTTCTCGTTTAAAATGGATTTAGCTACTGGATGTTTGTCTCCTTCGTCTGCGGCGAGCTGCTTCAATGTTCTCTGAGCTAAATACGGAGCTGCTTTCGTGCCATACGTCACGGTGCACAGTTGATACGATGTTAGAGGTTGTCGTGACGACTCACGCCACACGATTTTCTGCAACGGTTGATCATCAGGATGAACTGCAATGAACCGGAACATCTTCTCTAGATCAGCAGTGAATGCATATCTATATTGTCGCCACTGCAATAACAGTGCTTGCAGGTCCGCCTGTAGGTTCGGCCCCCCCTCCATTAAATCATTGAGGCTTTGTCCTGATGTACTCTTTGCGGAAGCATTAAATACCACCCTCAATCTTGTTGTTACAGCTTCCAATCGAATGACGTCATGGTGAGGTAGATAATACTGCACTTCTTGCTCACTACTTGCTGGTTTCATATGGCCGAGATCTTTATATTCCTGTATAAACTGCTTGTAGTCACCTGCGAAACTCTTGTTCTTGTCCATCTTTTTCTCCAAATGTTTAAATATAGCTACTGCTCTTTGTTTTGATGCTCCCAGTTTGGTTTCAAATCCCGGTTTCATTGGCAACCTGACCTGGTATCTGCCGTCGGCCAATCTTGTTGTTGTTTCTTTGTAAAGTTTTTCACAGGCGTCTTCATGACTTGTTAATGTGTTGTCACTTATTTCCTCTTGTTCCCAGAATCTAGACAGGTCATCAGTGTTATTGAGAACCACGTGACAGGTAAATGCGTTAATCTTTCCACATATCACCCAACCAAGATGGGTTTGTTGAGCTGTAATGTTGTTGCTGTTTCCTTTAATTAGACCTTCCATTATTATTTCCGAGTAAATGTCAGCGCCTAAAAGGATATCAATTTCCCCTGGTATGTTAAATCGCGGGTCAGCTAACTTCAAGGTTGTTATCTGACTCCAGCTGTCTGTGTTTACTTGCCTAGCAGGCAATTTGCTTGTTAATTTGTTCATTATTAATGCCTTGGCGTTAAATGTATAATTGTTATGTATGGATTGGCATAATAATGTTACTTCCCCTTTACATTTGTTTGACGGCTCCGCTCCTATTCCTGATATGACGGCATCGTATTTGTTTCGTTTCAATTGCAATTGTTGAGCGGCGTTCTCTGTTATTAACGTTAATTGTGACCCCTGATCAAGCAAAGCCCTCAATGTTATGAAGGTACCATCTGAAGACTGCACCTTCAGCTGTACTGTTGCCAACAGCACTTCGTCTAGGTCATTACTAGATACATGCGCGCCCAGCCGCTGACCTGGTTTCGATATTGTTTGGATCGCATCATGCAATAGTGTACTATGCCCCCTATTGCATGTCTTGCATTTATTTGTCGAATTGCATTCTTTGCCATTGTGACTGTATAAGCAATTGTGACATACTTTTAATCTTTGTACTGTTTTTAACCTCATTTCGGGTGACAATTCTAGAAATTCACGGCACGTGTAAAGGCCGTGATCCTTGTTACATTTCGGACAACTCCAGCTGGCGGTATGGTAGGCTTTCGGGAATGTATGGGTCTTTTCAGCGGTGACTGCTTTTCGGTTGTTAAAGCCCGTTGGCTTTTTATTGTAAGGGTTGTAAAAGTATTGTTGCGGTCGGTTAATAATTGTTGAGGGACCGGGAGCTGCTCTCGATCCTTTGTTGCTGGTCTCCATCGCCATAAATTTGACCTCTAAGTATCCCAGAAATTCACTTAACGCTGGCAGGGACCTTGGCGCTTTTAAACTCTCAATGTACTGTTCTGTTGTTTCCTGATCCAATTTTTGCACCAGAATGTGTACGATCAACGGGTCCCAGGTGCTAACGTCAATATCCAAGTTAGTGATGCCATTTAAACATTCTAGCGTAGTATCATGTAGTTTTCTAATTACGGCGGCGCTCGGGCGTTGAATCGAGGGTTGGTTCAGCAAAGTGCTAGCATAATGAGTAAATAAGAGTCTGGTGTTATCGTACCTGTGTGTCAAGATTTCCCAGCATGTCTCATAATTGTCCGCGCTAATGTTCAAATGTTGTACCAGTCTCTCGGCTTCACCTCTCAATTTTGACTTCAAATGCTGCATCTTCTGAGTTGCTGAAATGTAGGGGTTCAAATGTACCGTTTCCGAAAACAAATCCTTGAATGTTATCCAGCTCTCATAATGACCGCTGAAAATAGGAAGCTCGACCTTCGGCGGCGACTTCTCCTGATGAACGCTACTCATCACCTTCCTATTAATCTCTTCTCTTACTTCTTTGTACACTGTTTCCAACCGATCGTACTCTCTTTCATAAATACTCATGTCCGTTATACTATGCAACTTCCAGTATTGCTTGTCAATACTTTCCCACCGAGCTGCCAAAACTTTCAACTCATCCTCTAACTGCCATTTTTCTGTAAGTTTTGATATGTTCAACTTCCTCACCTGCCTCTCGAAAGCCATAATATTCGACCTCTGTTCATTAAGCTTCTCCTCCATCAATGAACCACCCTGCTCCTGATAATGTTCCCTGTCCCCTGACTCAGCCTGCATTCGCTCAGCTCCCTGTGGCTGATCAGCCCTGTCACTTGACCCCTGACCGCTGGCTAACAAAGCGTTCTTGACTCTAATGTAAACATCGCTTATCTTGTTGTAAATGTTCTTATCAAAGTACTCGCCCTTACAATCTCCAACCTCCATTATCTTAGCATGATTGTTCGTAAACTCCTGCCACAAGACTTCCAGGCTAGATAGCCTCTTCATCAGATAACTCAGAGTAATGCGCGATGGCCCATCCTTCTTAAAGTTGCTTTCCAACTGCACTATCTGGTCCGCTATGTCGGATTGTCTCACCATCCAAGAACTCATGTTGTTAATGTATGTAAAATGTTGGGTTGTCGAAGGCGGTAAGTTGCAAAGCAGTAAAATAAAACGATCTTACTTGTTGACTCTGCTACCACCTGACGACGTGTTGCGTATGTTGATGTTGATGTTGGTGTCGACCCGCCGTCGACGATGTCGTTGTTCCTGCCGAAGCCCACGGAGCTGCTGCCAGATCCCACGCTGCACGCTGCGATGCCCGCTCAGATCAGCAGCACTGAACACTCACGGCACTGGTTTGTTTGTTTAGTTCGAAGGACCAAATGTAAGGGTGGCGACCCTTATATTATACTCGTAGCACGCGACGAACCGATATACTACGAGCGCCCTTCTTGGTTGTTGTATGTGAAAAGAAAGTGTTTTAAATTTTAAACTGTTTAATAAATAATGTTAAATTAATGTTACAATGGTTATGTTATTGAATCACTATTGTTAACTGCTAATAATTGCTAGTGTTCACCGTTAGCGTGACACTACGTGACTAATATAGTTATCTTAATTAACATTTAAAGTAAACTAACTATGCCGCGACAGCAGTGTCGGCAATTGGGGTTACACGCGCAGAGCGCCTAGTATCTAAAATGTACGCTGACCGTACAACCATGTATAGGGTAAACTCGAGTTTTATGCTTCTTTTAGAGCTACACGAGCAAATGCCGTTCATTTAGAATGATTTTTTGCTCATAATGACTCCACAAGAAGCATATCGCGGAATTATTACCTAAAGAAGAAGTAAGTTATCAACTTTAGATGTTAACATTTTCACATAATAAACAAATAATTTCAAGCAAAACTTCTTCAAGCGTGCGACGAAATTTTTTAACCTATATTATCCTGCGGTGAGCCAGGCTGAGAAGCTTTAAATAAATATGAAATTTATATCTAAGTGTTTAATAAATATCACGGGACAATTGACACCAACTGACCTAGTCCCAAACTAGGCGAAGCCTGTACTATGGGTACAAACATTCATTCATATTCAACATTATCTGTCCCTACCAGTGATCGAACCAGGGACCTCAGGCTTCATAGTCAGGGTCGCTAACCACTAGGCTATCCGGTCGTCAGTCATTTAAGTATTCTTATTGGTGGATTTTGGATTTTCCACAAAAGGTGAATGCGCAGCCTTACCTCCATTTTGTTTGTTCTGCTAAACGCTGTCATGTTACCTACCTCTCAGGCTCGTCTCGACGCGATGGGCCATTAGCACCTTGGCGTATCGTTGGCCCAATGTTGGCCACACGACTCGTTGAGGCAAAGTTGGTGGTATTTGCTCGTCCAAATGATGGTAAGTTGCACATGACCGTTGACTTCATATGACGGAATTGACAACATTTCATATTTGTGAGACTATAATTTGATTAATTGTCTGTATTCTACGTTGAAAGAGGAGCAAACCTACGGTTTTAATTTTTCATTAGGACTTGTAATTAATTTATTATAAATTCATTAATAGGTACTTATTCCAAAAGGACGTAACTCCGAAACGGCGCTAGGATGGATCAATTGCCTTTGTCTTGTCACGATCAAGAAAACAAAACCAAAATGTTAAATTTATCTGACATTGTCAAACCTACGTGTGATTGTTACTTTTTTTTTTTCGTGAAAAAGGCAAAAGTATTACACCCATTCTTGCGCCGTTTTGGTAGAATTGGTAATTTTATTTTATTCTCTTGTACTAAAAAAAATAAGTAATATAACATTTTCATAAATATAGTGTTGTGCTCAGGAGGCAAAGCCCTTTCGATACCTATATTAATTTCCAGGTGTGAAAAATACGAAATGTTGTCAATTATAAGCAGGGGTCAGTTTGTAATAAGGGGAGTTTTTTTTTCTTATTTTATTTATCTTGATATTTCAAAATTATTTTTAAGACTCAAACTTAATAAATTCGCAGGCCGGGAGGCGAGTTGTCTGTAGGCCTCCAACAACATGGAGCGACGACCTGGTAAAGATTGCGGGACCGCGGTGGATGCGGAAAGCACAAGACCGGTCTGAGTGGAGAGCCTTGAGGGAGGCCTACGTCCAGCAGTAGACGTCTTTGGGCTGACATGATGAGGATGATGAATCTTCTAAAATGAATTTATTTTAATGCGCACTGGGTCAAACATTGGCTCCACGAAAAGCTTTGTTTGCGGATAGTGGCGTATTGGGCCAACGTTGGTGCTTCTCGACAGTGATTGATAGAGACGCGGCGACGTCGCGAGTGCTTCGCGAGCGGGCCGATTCCTTCCGCTTGGAACCCACGCTGGTGTTCCGTAAAGTCACATGGAAACTTAGTTCCTAGCCTTCTATGTGAGCGATTTAACTTAAATGAGTTTCCGTTTTTTTTTCAAATTGCAAACTGAAACGTAAAATACAGAAAGACCAGAAAATTATATTCTCGAACTGGGATTCGAACCCAGACCTCCACCGACCGTGGTGACGCGCTACCAACTACGCCATTACGCACCACTGCTGAACGCAAGCCTCTTCTCAGAATTAGAAGGCTTGGGCTATAGTTCCTGTTCCCGGTCCGGGACTCCGATGTGGAGAGTAAGACAGCCGAGGAAATCACTGGCTCAAGAGACATTTCATCTTAGCCCCCTAGGTTAGCAATGCATCTGAAAACCCCCCCGGGGTTGCGGGTATCTATGGGCAGTGGTTATCACTTACCATCAGGCGACCGACTAGTTCGTTTGCCTTCCTTATAGTAGGTAAAAAAAAAACAACTTAGAAAAGTTGAAAAACCCCCGACATTGTCATTTCAAAGTTCAAAATTTCAAAAACGGGTAAACCGATTTTAATGAAACTTACCTTAAAACCATCTCAATTAAACTAGCTTTCGATCAAAAAAACTGCATTGAAATCAGTTCATCAGTTTGGGAGCTATGATGCCACAGAAAGATACACAAATACACAGACACACAGATACTCAGGTCAAACTTATAACACCCCTCTTTTTCGTCGGGGTTTAAAAATTAAGTTAGACTAGTTCTGCTACGAACACAACATGGAAATCCTAGATAAAACCGTTTCGTGTTCAATTTTCAACAGCCAGTACTTATGAAACTAGTCCGTGCTGCCCGGGGATCCTTATGCAAAGCAGGCCCACAATGGCGGCCCGAAGCGATACCCTCGCAGTTAAAGGGGCTCGAGCGGTAATCCTCCTCGTGGACGGCGTCTTAAACCTCGGGCTACCTGTTGGGTGGCTTACGTTAATAATTACTCGAGCACTTCTGTATTTGCTGCAAGAGATGGCTTTTAAAAACTATAGTGTAACTTTTAGGAATGAATTTGCTACTTTAGAAACGGATAAGTGTAAGTGCGGATTGGGAACTTTACACGCTATTGAATTGCTCCGCAGAAGTGTGCAGGTTTCCTAGAGTTGATATCCTTCACCGAAAAGTTCCTGATAAACTACAAATGTAATAATATGTAATAACTAATGTAATAATAAATAATAATATCGCACGCGAATTCAGAAAAAGTCAGAGGTGCGAGCCTGGCTCGTACCCACGACCCTTCTGCTTGAGAGGGTCAAACTACTAGGCCATCATGGCTATTTAGGTGTTGTAAAAGGATGGAAGCTGTATAGGCAAAAAAAAACATTCAATCTAATGATGCTCATATCACGGTAGCAACTTCAAACCATCCTTATCCATGCGTCCATCATGTGCTCTACTGTCGCACCAACACCCTCTTGCACTCAAGTTCCACTGAACTTTAACATCGCCTGGGTCGCGGAGTGGACAGCCTCCGCTGAACCGGTTGACGCGCCCGCCCCCCTTGTTTTTAAGGAGTCACGCCGTGTTTGGTGCACCCTCGACCGTTTGTGGACGAGGGGTTGGCCACTGTGCCCACCTTCGAAAGAAATGGGGTTGGAGTGAAAGTGGGTCGGCACTCGAAACGGACAGTGCACTGGATTGCCCCTTAACAAAATACGGAATGGGGATAGAAGACTTCAAAACACTCACGAGCGAATACCCTAGGAAGTGTAGATTTAAGCTATGATATAAGTGTCATTGGCAGTGGGCGGGGCACATTGTTCGCAGGACTGATGGCCGATTTGGTCAGAAGGTTCTCAAACGGCCTCCACGGACTGGGAGACGAGCTGTCGGTAGACCTTAAACAAGATGGAGCGACGACCTGGTAAAGATCGTGGGACCGCGGTGGATGTGGAAAGCATAAGACCGATCTGAGTGGAGAGCCTTGGGGGAGACCTATGTCCGGTAGTGGACGTCTTTCGGCTGACATAGTGATGATGATAAGGTGTAAGTAAATAAATAAATAAAAATAATCCATGCGTCCTCGATTATTTTATCATAAGAGCAAACCATTTGGGTCCGCGCGGCGCGGCGCTGTCACTGCTGCGACACGGGCCGGCATAAATCAGCGGCGTTTTGTCGCGCCGTCTTTTTGTCGCACCCCGCGCGACAAAACAACCTTACGTCCCCGACATAGCGTACAAAATGTGGGAGCTTCCCTGGCGTCGTTGGAAATATTGTAACAGATTACTGGGTAATTTCTCCTTAGCACGCATTTTGTATTCTGTAATTTTAGGGGTTAGAGTGTAACGGTTAACCCAAGGTTTTTGTAAATAGGTATCCGGGTCAGAGCTTGAGTTAAAGTTAACAGCAATGTTAACGGAGCTCGGGATTAACGCGAAGTCCCGGGAATTGCGAAGTGTGTCGTATAAGTGCTGTAATTTAGTTCTTTATCGCTGGAGGTTAGAAAGTGTTGGGAGGGAAAGAGAAGAAGTTTATTACAGGTAGAAGATAATATAACGTTGAGTTTAACAACGACACAGACTGACTGTTTGGGCTGACGCTGTGGAGGCAGATTTGCGTCAGTTTCACGCCGGTGACTGGCGTGAGACTGCGCAGGAACGGGTTAGGTGGCGTGCTCTCGGTTCGGAGGCCTAGATTTTTCTTTTTGGGTCGCTGAGCCAATCTAGTTAGTTGACTAACAACGAATGAACAAGTGACAACTGAGCCTCTCGTGTAATTTCTGGCACAAGAAACATCTCGGTTACTATGGGCAAATCGGCAGCGCCTCTAGCATCCCGTATTGGCGACTACTCAAAGTATTTCACACCTTAACGCGAACGTGTTCGAGACGTATTTTTTGGTCGTCGATTACACTAGACGCTCAAGTCTTAAATTAAAAGAAAAACTGTTAATTTTAGATCGCAAATTAACTGAGCTGCTGAATAAGAAAACTTTTATCTGAAACTACATAATGGGCAAACAATGTCCGTATTCATACGCCGGTACCACAAATAGTTTCGGCCTATATCAACAAAAAAGGGACTGAAATAGCACCCGTAATTATGTGTGTATACTTACTTAACGAACCTCATTTAGTGTTTCATTTTGCGTTATAAATTGCACAGTCTTAATCATCACCATCATCATGTCAGCCGAAAGACGTCCACTGCTGGCCGGCGGCCTCCCCCGCGGCTCTCCACTCAGACCGGTGTTGTGCTTTCCGCATCCACCGCGAACCCGCGATCTTCACCAGGTCGTCGTTCCATCTTGTTGGAGGCCTACCGACAGCGGAACGGGAGGCACAGTCTTATTTTTAATTAATAGGCAATAAAAAGTTTAGTAGAAGATAAGCAGCTAATACCATAACATTATTCTAAGTTTGCCCGCGACAGATTCTGATATTACAAGTACAAACAATACATCCTTGATAAGCCAATTTGACATCATCGGTAAACGTCAAGTAAGTTGTCAACGTATCATCTTGCCATCAGCAAACTTAGAATAATACATAAAACTCTGTATATAGTTAAATAAATAAATAAAAATTCTTTGGTTTTCGCCCCTAGAACGAAGGTCACGATTGTGTCGTCAAGATTCTTCCGGTAAATGTTTTTGTGAACTATCAACAACAATTAGAAAAAAAAGACGTGAAATAAAATGCATCGTTATCATCATCATAAAATGCTTCATTCAAAGAATATTCCGCTCGCACAGCACCGACTTCATATTTCTGCTACTTAGTGCTAGGCCATAGAACTTTAGGCTTTAGTTTCTGTTGTCCGAAATAAATGCATTTTATTTTACGTTTTTTTCCTAAGATTTTTTTAAGGCGGTTTTACTTTTTTGTTAAAAGGTTTTTATTTCACAATTTTACGTTGATTTAACATTTTCAGAATTATCCTCCAACTCCTAACCGTCAAGGAGTTGTTATCCTTCCATCATTAGCTCATTAACATGAGATGATGACTACCAGACTAAATACTTGAATAGCCTTAGAAAATATATGAAACACATCATAAGTGCCTATAAAATTTGAGGGTTGCCCTCATTTCCCTGGGATCCCATCATCAGATCACGACTTGGTGACACTGGGACCACCCCAAAAGTATACCCTTTCGAATAATGATTTATCATTTTCAGAATTATCCTCCAACTCCTAACCGTTAAGGAGTTGTACCTTCCATCATCAGCTCATCAACATGAGATGATGACTACCAGACGCAAATACTTGAATAGCTTTAGAAAATATATGAATCACATAATACGTGCCTATAAAATTTGAGGGTTGCCCTCGATTTCAGTGGGATTCCATCATCAGATCATGATTTGGTGACAATGGGACCACCTCAGTATACCCTTTCGAATAAAAAAAGAATTTTGAAAATCGGTCCACAATTGGCGGAGTAATCGATGTACATACATAAAAAAATAAAAAAATAAAAATACATACAGTGGAACGTAGAACCTCCTTCTTTTTTTGAAGGCGGTTAAAAAGCTAAAACACCCCGAAAGTTCAATATCTCAAAAACCGTCAAAGAACCATCCCGAATCTCGATCAAAAGTAGCTTTCTAACAAAGCCGAGCCCTTCATTCGTTTCGGAGCCACGATGTCACAAGCAGTGCCCTAAGCACGACTTGTCGAATCCTGCGTTACGTTACTGTTATCGTATCGAGATCGAGAAATCTCATACTAACTTTTAGTTCCAAATACGCTCACGGGCGTGCGCTGTTCCAAACGTCATACAAACTCGTTATAGTTTACTATTCGATTTTACGTGACGCAGGATTCGACAAGTCGTGCTTAGGGCACAGGTACACAGATACACAGATGCAACCAAACGCAGGCCAAACTTAGTTTAACGCCCCTCTTTTTGTGACGGGGGTTAAAAGGTTAAATAAAAATCAATAAAAGAAAAATGGCGACCGTTAATATCGCCTCCGGTAATCTAGACCATCGTATTGGCACCCCGAGTCCGTAAGCCGCTCAACGCTCTGCTCGGCTAATCGCTTGTTATTAAATATCATACGGAACCGCGGGATTACGCGAGATAGCATCAGTGTCGGGATAAATCAGGGATATGAAACGTTGAGGCAAAAAAAAAGTTTTTGGTGCATCTGCGTATTCAGTATCGGCCTACTCGGCACGAGTTTTCGAATCCTGCGTAACGTTACGTTATCGCATCGAAATCGAGAAACCTCGTACTAAATTTTAGCTCCAATTACGCTCACAGGCGGACGCTGTTTCAAACGTCATACTAATTTCTCGATAACGTTACGTTACTACTCGATTGCGTTACGCAGGATTCGAATATTCGTACTCTGGCCTCTGCAGATGAACTTATCTCTCAGCCCTTCTTTAACCCCTGACGAAAAAGAGGGGTGTTACAAATTTAACCTGTGTACCCATGTGTACCTAAGTGTCTGTGTATCAGTGTAACCAACCAACCAACCAACTGAATCAATTCACAGTAAACGTCATTGTGAATGTTTATTTTACTGCAGCATTTTAGTTTAGTAGATATGATTCACAAAAAAATTGTATATATTCATATTCATGTTTATCTTATGCCATCAACAGCGCTTTTAATAGTAACTTGTATTTAATCACCCGTTCTCCAATATTTTGCATTTTAATCCACACTCTCCAAGCCTCTAAAATGTTTAAGCAGCTGCTGCCGATACTTCGCAGAGCAAACATTCCCCCCTCCCCTCCCCACCTCAATTACAAATAAGCTATAAATTGTTCGGTGCACCTCAGTCCCGCTTAATAAACTTGTAATATAACCATTTATATTTTACTGCCTAATCTTGGGACCCCTGTACAGTCGGCATCAAAAATAAGACTTCAGCGACATCAAAATTACGTCTTAGCTTTTTGGTAATAGAGTCGTTATCTTGCCAGTTCAAATAACGTTCTGGTGGGTGTACTATTATAACACCCAAGATTTCGCAGCGCGTAACGGAAAATGCATTTCTGACAGCACTAACAAATCATTCTTGTCTCATTCCCGTATTTCATTCGGCCCGTTGTGACTCATTACCGCGCCGCAGGTGCGTTGCAGAATCACGAATCAACCGTACACCGAGGACTAAGATTAAAACACATAATATTTATTTAGCTATTGACAATCATTCATGTCTCACACCGCGACTCATTACCGCAGCAGGTGCCGTGCGCTCGCGACAAATCAATCTCACATCTAGCACCGAGATTAAAACACATTGTGTTTCAGAACGTCTTGTAAGTTTACAATGGGAGCTTGGGGTAAGTTTTTCGTTGATCGATTAGAGTCTACGAGGGAGTTGAAGACAGCGTTTTAATCATTTATTTGAAAAGTCGCCACATTTTTTTTGCATTGTTATTTTTGCTGACCCAAGTTGTTGGAACTGTGTGTTGTGGATGTGCTAACATAAAATTTGGCCCAGTCTACACACATAGGTATTAGAGTGTCGAATCCGTTGTTAAGAAATACAAGCAAAAGAAGCTGAAGAAATTTAACAGTATTGGCTACATTCACAGTCGGATTTTGATTAGATACATGTCTCGTCTCTATCCGGAACGTCAGGCGTCAGTAGACAGAATCAAACGTTCTAAGACTCTCAAGTAGATATTCAAAGAGCAATCCAACTCCCACAATTTGCCACGTCCAAGAAATAAATGTCAAATCGTCTCCTTAGCGGAGCGTGCTCGATTTAAAATGCGCAGCAAGGTTCGAGCTCGAGCCAGCGCGCCGAGCCAACTCGGGCTCGACTCGACTCGAGCCAGCGACTCGAGCCAAATGAGGAGCTCTATTGCCATCGACTATCAGTGGTAATGGTAATGAGATAATGATCGTCGGAGCCGAACCTTTTAAATCGACTTCATCGAATACCGTTTACCGGCTGCACATGCATTTCCGTGGCTATTGCATGTTATAATGTTGGCGGTTCGCTTGGCTGTATTCGCCAAATGTTCAAATCTGGGTTCAATCCCCGGGGTAAGTCATATTTTTTTGGTTTTCTGTGGATTCTTGTTTCAGTAAGTTTAGTGTTTAAATGTGCTAATATACATTTTAACGAAAAAACCGTATAAATAAAAAAAACTATTTAGAAGAACTACAAAAATGTTTGATTCATTGAGAATATTATGTTATTTTACACCAACAAATACCTAGGTACTATTAAATAAACTCAATAATAGGTTTCTTTGTTATGTTTTACGCTCAAACCACCCAACTAATTGTAACTAACTTTGGTATACGTATAACTAGGATATTGAAGAAGGACATAGGCAATTTTTATCCCAAATAAAAAGGAGAGCTTCCGCGGTATAATGATAACAGATTTCTACGCAGACAAACTCGCAGGCAATAGCTAGAACATAATAAAATATGGGGTCTGAAATGATTCAGCTCTGAACAAACATCTGCCAAATTGATGATATTCGTGGAGCAATCAGTCCCCGCCTGGAGGCGGTCGACCCTCACTCGCCCCAGTGCTTTAGGTGGCTGAATTTCTGATGAATTTTCAGTCAAATGTAGTCGACAAATGGATAGTTATTTCTAGCACCTAATTGCTTGGAAAAATAACCGAGAAGCTGAAGACATGAAGTGTGAAATAAAAGCGTTTTAATGAAAGGAAACTCTCAATGATAATTTCTGTTTTCGGTTTTATTGCTTTTTTAACCATCATCATCAAATGTGAGTACTGAATTGTAACTTCGGTATAATGTAACCAACATAGTCTGACATAGTCACATTTGGTGCACTCAAGCCTCGTTAAAATATTAGATATTCAAAAAAAACACGATACACCCCGACCATTACAACAATCACTGCACCAATATTACCTACGCCTCGGCTCGCAGCACTGACTGCTTGTAAAGCTCGGATTGTATCGTGTTACATTACACCGAAATGATACAAGTCAGTCGTCGCCTGTACGCGCAAATGTTATAACGTAGATAGATAATGGCCATAATTCTAAATGACGAATGTCACAACAGGCCAAATCATGGTCAATTGATTGCGTTTTTGATCTCTATAATGATCGTGAAAATATTCTTTGCTCGATGTTTAAACAAATGAACGCTCAATTCTGTAAGCATCTGAAGGCTACATATGCGATGAGATCCTCAGCCATTGAGATATACAATACTCTTAAACGGTATGCAAATTAATACCTGCGTTATACGCTTACAATACCAGTGACGCGCCGCTACGACACCGCTGGCTCATTACACGCATTACACACATTACACACATTACACACATTCCGAATCGACAAAACAAAGCTAATCGTTGCCACCGACACAAACACAACTCTAAGCTGGTTAACTCAAAGTTTGGAACTCAACGTGAATATTCAACTGGCAGATAGAATTAAGATGCTTATTGTATCGGCGGCACGTTTGTACGCAGAGCGTTTATACGGGAGTTGCCTTTTGCTTATTCTTTTCTTTGGCGTTACGCTCTAGACAGAGTGCGTGGTCGTCACGTCGAAGTTTGTACCCTGTTTTACAATGCAACGCCACTCTTCGCAAAATGCCTTTGTTTAAAGGTCCGTTGGCGTCCATCCACGTCAGTGGTGATCTTCTGCGTGGTTACACTATATTTTCATTCATTTTTATGGGCTAAGGTATACACGGACAAAATACGCGTCATCCACTTCTCTGGCTGAATTAATTTGTTACATCCCTAAAACTCATACCAAACCAAAACAATCGCAGAAATGCCAAAGCACAAGAAGCAAATAAGACAACTTCGACGTTTATTGTAACTAACAAGGGAAAGTTCTTCTGAGATTGCGACAAACTGGGAGTTATGGAGGCCATGAGGAGTGATGTTTGCCTAGCAGCGGTGGGACATTAAAAGTATGTGTGCTAGTTAACATCCTAACCTAACAAACATAAAAAGTTAAAAACCTCAGACATTTACATTTCAAAGTTCAATATCTCAAAAACGGCGGAACCGATTTTGACGAAACTTAGCTAAAAGCCACCTCGATTAAAATACACCCAAACACAGGTCAAACTTGTAACTAAACTTACAGAATGTATTTTTTTTGCGGAAGGGAAAGTGTGCATTTGCCACCTCCTGTATGAGTGCTGTGTGTTTGCAAGCGATTAGGCGCGGTTCCCGCTGTTTGTGTAATTGTTAGAACACGATAAAATGTGGTCGCGGTCGGCGGGAGGTTGATGCTTTTAGCGGGACTCCACCTTTACGCCTCGTGCGGGATGTAGCCATTAGCGGCCGTATTACGGCCGTAGACGAAACATGACTCGCGTAATTGTTTTGTAAAGCTGTTTGCGCTCATGATACATAATGCATAACTTGAAAAGTTTACAGTTCCAAGTAACGGATAAACTCTGCATTTTAAAAATGTTACGAATAGGTAAACTTTTACTACTTTTTGAAACAACTGCGTTCAAATCTGTTCGTCCCTTTGGGAGCTACAGCGCCACAAGCAGACACAATAGTTGACACGCATAAATACCTGCACTAGTAGTGTCATTTTTGTCAGCGCTAAATAACAATCGATTTGACACTTCAGTGCTAGAACAGCTAGGAATAACTATACAGAACAGCCGAGTTCTTAAGTTTTTGGGAAATACTCCAATAGAGAGATCTCTCGCTAAGAAGATGTTACGGCTAGGGACCAAAGTCCGCAGAAGAGAGTTGGTAGTGGTGGTGGTTGGTGTTTGGTTGGGAGGTTGGTTGGTTGGTGGAGGGTTGGTTGGTTGGTGGTTGGTGGTTGGTTGGTTGTATTTATGCAACTTACTTGAGAAAACTCGTTAGCGCGATATAGAACATTGATGACGACATCCGCGTGTAGCGCAGCGCTGCCTGGGGTCAAATACATGATTACTGATTTCCTACAGTAGCTCGAGTCGAGCAGGAGTTTTCACCAAGAATCGACTAGTAACGTTATCGTAATGCCATTGAGAAAATGCTAAAATTGTATGGCACGACCTATGAAATGTTATTACCAAATACGCTCACGGAGGGCGCTGTTCCAAATGTCATACAAATTTTCTCGATAGTCAAACGTCGTGCTCGAACTACAGCAAGAAACAAAATGTTTCACGTCTCGTGACAACTGTTTTCTCGCTCAATGCATATTTGAGGCACTAGCGTGGTAGCGTTAGCGTACGTACTTTGTGTGCACAGTCAGCAACAAAAGTAGCTAAGCAACAGAAGCGGTCACAATGATCTGCACAAGCTCTTATGTCTATAACAATAGAGGCGTGCTTAGATCATTGTGAACGCGTCGGTTGCATAGCTACTATTGCTGCTGACTGTACAGGCGAACAGACATCGTAGTCAAGCGCAGCCTGCGGCGATACGGACGCACTGTCCAACGTTCAACGCTAGTTGTTAGTTCATGTTGCTCGTAGAAATACTGTGGAGCTGGTCTAACGCAACAGAGCTATGTACAGAGCTTCGGGCAAAAAACGGCCATGCTAAATTAGTTGATGGAAGAAATGAAGTACAAAATTTCGTAGGTTTTGTTTGAGTATTTTGTGTACAGTGCCCTAAGCACGACTTGTCGAATGCTGCGTTACGTTACGGTTATCGTATCGAGATCGAGAAATCTCATACTAAATTTTAGTTCCAAATACGCTCACGGGCGGGCGCTGTTCCAAACGTCATACAAACTCGTTATAGTTTACTATTCGATTTTACGTGACGCAGGATTCGACAGGTCGTGCTTAGGGCACTGGACACTTCAACACAGTAATAGGCAATTTGTAGGTATAGTGTAGTTCGTTGAACTTCAGCGAAACATGGCACAGCTCAACAAAGCAGGTTTAAACTGTTCGTTTAAAAAAAGAACAAAGTACCTAACATCTTGGGCAAAAATTCTTTCGTATGTCCGTCCGGCTCTCCGGCTACTTCTCTATAGGTCACAATCCTCAACAGGTTCTCGTAAAATTTCGCAAGCAGGTTGGATAATTATAAATGTATAAAATTGTTAGTCAATTCAGTTTATGGAATTTTTCAAAAATGAGCTCGTGAGGTGTACAGCTTACAGTGACACTAGTTACCATGCTTTCTATTAGCTTGATGCCCCTTGAAGTTGATTATTTTTAACCGACTTCAAAAAAAGGAGGAGGTTCTACGTTCCACTGTATGTTTTTTTTTTTATGTATGTTCATCGGTTACTCCGTCAATTGCAAACCGATTTTCAAATTATTTTTTTTATTTGATAGGGTATACTCCTGAAATGGTCCCATTGTCACCAAATCATGATCTGATGATGGGATCCCAGGGAAATCGAGGGCAACCCTCAAATTTTACAGGCACGTACTATGTGTTTCATGTATTTTCTAAGGTTGTTCAAGTATTTGCGTCTGGTAGTCATCATCTCATGATGATGAGCTGATGATGGAAGGTACAACTCCTTAACGGTTAGGAGTTGGAGGGTAATTCTGAAAATGTTAAATCAAAAATCATTTAACAAAAAAATAAAACCGCCTTCAAAAAAAACCTTCGAAAAAAAACGTAAAACAATGCTCTAAAATAATGATAAATAAATAAAATAAAATAAAATGCGTTTATTTCGGACAACAGAAACTAAAGTTTTATCGCCTAGCACTAAGCAGCAGAAATATGAAGTCGGTGCTTCATTCAAAGAATATTCCGCTCGCACCGCACCGACATCATATTTCTGCTGCTTAGTGCTAGGCGATAAAACTTTAGGCTTTAGTTTCTGTTGTCCGAAATAAAAGCATTTTTTTTTTAAATTTATTTATCATTATTTTAGAGGATTGTTTTACGTTTTTTTTTTCTAAGGTTTTTTTTTACTCAGTGAATAGGTACTTAACTTAATAATTGGAGTTACATTATATTCAGTGAAAATTTACAGGTGGCCTCACTACCCAACGCGACGCCACAGATGACGAACAAGAAAATAAGTCTTTTTACTGGCAGCAAATCTACAAAATCTTCGCGAGGATAACAAAGCACAATTTCCGTGAAACCTGAAAATTTTCGTAGTTGTGAAACTAATTAAATACTTGCGACAGTACCTTTACAGACAGTACTGCATCTGCATCCACAACTCTGCAGGAATGCAAATGGGTGCCCAAGGCTATGACGACTGATTATCTGAGCCGTGGGTGGCGTGGGCGGCGTGGGCAGCGTGGGCAGTGGGCAGTGGTCGTGTCGTGAGCGGGAATTAAGACAATTATGCTTGTTTTCAGCTCCATTAAACTTCTGGATTGCCATTCTCGTTTCGTTGCAGTAATTTTCACAATTTGTCCATTCAAATTCGAATGAATAAAAATATTTCGTTTTACGCCGCAACACTTTAACTTCAGTTAACTTAATTTTCTTACATAAACGTGTAATTCAACTCATTGGTCTTGACCAGAAACATTTTCTCATAAAAAGTCTATCATTATTTTAAACTTTAAAGCAATGATCTAAACCCGCGTTACAGCTAGCTATAGCTGCTTACAAAATTGAACAAATTGGCACAGTGATAGCATACAACATTGAAAAATGAAAATGTAAAAATAAATATCGAATTAATCTATCACCACCACAACAACAATATCACAACCTTAATTCGTCGACATAAGAGCCATGGGACATATTTTTGAGTAAATTGTTGTTTTCACTTGACTGTACCACTGTGATGTCTGTGAAAAGTTCCCACAATAGGTCAAGAAGTAATTTTTTCGATATCGATAGTCAACTAAGTAACTTTGAATAAAACCTCAGGAAAAAAACATAAAATAATCCCCAAAAAGCCATGAGTTTTATTAATTTTTTTTCTGAGGTTTTTTTTGAAGGTGGTTTTACTTTTTGTTTAAAGATTTTTTTATTTAACAATTTTTAGTTACTTTAATATTTAAAATATTATCCTCCAACTCCTAACCGTTAAGGAGCTGTACCTTCCATCATCACCTCATCAACACGAGATGATGACTACCAGACGCAAGTACTTGAATAGCTTTCAAAAATATATGAAACGTATGATACGTCCCTATAAAATTTGAGGGTTGCCCTCGATTTCCCAGGGATCCCATCATCAGATCCTGACTTGGTGACAATGGGACCAACTAGAAAGTATACCCTTTCAAACAAAAAAACAATTTTTGTAATCGGTCAAGCCGTCTTCGAGTAATAAAGTAAAAAAAAAAAAAAAACATTTTTCTTAACAAAGAAATTTTACACGCATCGGGACATTTATTAAATAAATTAATGTTTTTTTCAATAAATTAGCTGGTAAAGTTAGGGTGGGCGATGAATTCAGGTGAACGGACAATCTGGCAAAGACCGAGGAAGCCATATGCGGGTAGCGGAAGACCGATCGTCGTAGAGATCTTTGGGGAAGGCCGAAGTCCAGCAGTGGACGTCTTCCGATGTCTTGATGATGATTTGTCAAGTTGGATATATTTCTAACCTCAAGAATAAACAGTGTATTCACTTACACAGTACCAAGTAGGCAGACATTTAACTATTAATGCTGGTACAGTAGCAGGTATTCACACAGACGGAGGGCCCTGCGCGCGCGCCGCGGGGCGAACATGAATTTTAATGGTCACTCGGCAAGACAGCACCGGCCGCGGGCCATTAACACCCCTTATACAGATTTTCGGGACAGTAGATGTGGTAAAGACAGTAGCATAATATTAAAGTCTTGTTATGAATAAAACTATCACTTTAGCTCGAAGTACAAGTTTTCTGATTAGATTTTTACCAAGTAAAAAGATAAGTAAAATTCTAAATTAGAAATTTTATTTTGTAGTTAATAGGTTGTTAGACATGCTCTTATGAATGCAATTTTTTTGAATCCAAAAGCGCTTTCAGAATGACCATGATTGCCAAGAAGAATGCGTCGTAAAAATCAATTTGTAATCCTTCTGTCTGTCTGTTATAGTGGCTCTGTGAGCTGTAGACTTCGTGAGCTTATTTTTAACCCTCGACGAAAAAGAAGGGTGTTATAAGTTTGACCTGTGTATCTGTGTGTCTGTGTATCTTTGTATCTGTGTGTCTGTGTGGCTTTGTGTCTGTGTGTCTGTGTATCTGTGTATCTGTCTGTGGCATCATAGCTCCCAAACGGGTGGATCGATTTCTTAAATCGAAAGCTAGTTTAATCGAGATGGTTCTTAGCTAAGTGTAAACTATATGGCGTCAAGCTGGCACCGTGCAATATCATTACACATTATTTGCTTGCCCCTGGGTAAAGTGAATAGGAAGTAAGCGGTTATTTGTGCACAATAATTACGTAGATACGTGTGCTTAATGCAACAATTTAGATAGTGCGTCACAAATAGTAAAGGACCCTAAAAGTTTATTCTATTCACTTTAGTTGCGCATAGGATAGTTACGATTATAAAAATAGAAAACAACATAAATTTGTTACTTACAGTTTTATTTGTTCTCCCTTCACAGTTATACTCACAGAGAATTATATCACACTTGTTCGCTTCCGAGATTAAGACAAGACTGCCTCCTCAGCAAAGATTCGGTGGTTTTATGCACCGCCGTTGCTCGGTCTTTTTTTCTGACAAAACTACCCGCCATGCGAGCAACCAATCTCAGCTTAGGTCTGCTGTGATTGGTTGACCGCCGGAAATACGCCAGTCTTATTTTAATCAGAATAAGTATTTTTTTCATTTATAATTATAAGAAATTAATACAATTTTAATTATATAGCTGCAAAATACAACTAATCTAATGTATGCGACACTATGATTAAGTATAATTGCTAACAAAAGTTACATTAAAATCGGTTAACCCGTTTTTTAAATATTGAAATTTGAAATGAAAATGTCGGGGTTTTTTAAACTTTTCTAATTGAATATCTTATTTTTTATTAGTTTCCAAAAACGAATCGACCTAAAAACCTACTTATTTAATTTTCGAACCTACTAAATATAAAATGCGACCTGTAGTCTGTAGAGGAGAACAGCTGGACAGAAGGCAGATATACGAAAGCATTTTTGTCCAAGCTGAAAGGCAACGCTTCGCTCGTTTCGTTTGCTTGGTCAATATTGTACTTCAAATACTCAGAATACACACAGAATAGCAAAACAAATCCTGATCCTTGACATTCCGTGGCACCTTTACACATCCTAACAATTAGGAGTTATTGACCTCCGAAGCAATAAGAGGGGTGTTACAGGTTTTTTACTACAAACATAGCATAACATTGCACTACTGTTTATTATCTGTCGTTGTCGCGGCGCGGGCGGCGGTTATTTTCACCGCATGACGCGTAGCTACCCCTTTGGTAATTGCTAGTGTTTATCCAGTGCTGTTTGTGTGGGATGATCACTATTGCCCTCCGGAGCTGTATTGTTCGACCACTGCTAAGAAAACACCGCTATATTACCCAGACTCCTTTTTATAAGGTTTTGGGCACCTATTTTGTGCGTTCACTGCCTAGCTGAGGGTCGAGCACGAAGTCTTCGAATCCTGCGTAACGTAATCGAGTAGTATCGTTATCGAGAAATTTGTGTGAGGGTTGGAACGCAGCGCCCGCCCGTGAGCGTATTAAAATTTTGTATGAGGTTTCTCGATTTCGATACGATAACGTAACGTTAACGATTCGAAGACTTCGTGCTCGGCCTACTGAAACGTTATACGTGCTGTTATGTCACCTAAAAGAGTATTAAATTGGGTAGGCACAGACTTCATTACGAGCTATTTTAACTGGTCTTTAAAACTTCAATAAAATCATCTCAAATGAACGCTTAAGTAGAAGAAGTAACTTAGTTTTACACTAAAAATAAGCAATAATTAAGCAAAATAAACATCATAGATAAATACATTATTAATATGAACCTCAAGCTTTGTAGTCACTAACAGCTTTTCTAACTTGTAGGCTATTCGATCGTCAAAAAATAAATGCCACAATACATTTCCTTAGCCTGTAATTTGATTTGGTCGATTGAATTTTTCAAGATCGACCAAGAATTAACTTTCAACTACTTACTGAACTTACCACTTAAAAGTTCTTAATCTCAGAGATAATCGCTCGACCGTGAGCGGTATCCGTCAGCGGCGACAAACCGCGACGTCACCGATGACAGGCCGATGATCAATTCGTGACGTGACCCGCGTCACTGTCGCCACGACGCTGACAGCTGACGCGAAGGGTTGAAGCGTCTATTTCGAGCGTCGATTTTTGAAAAATGAAAAACGTGGTGAAGGAGTGGCATGTGTTATTTATGACGCGCGGAGAGAGGGTCAAGTTGTTGACCTCATTGTTGACTTGTTTTGTTGGTTCTGCATGGATGGCTGCGGCCCAAACGGGCGGAACCAAAAGGAACCAAGAAACGAGCTACTTGTTATTCATAACACTGTCGAGGATTTATAATCTTAATGCTTAGACATTCATGTTATTCATTATTTCTATAATGGGTCTATAATTGTATGTCATAATTGAAATTATACTGAAAATGTTCACTTTTTAAGTAAGTCATAATTATAAAATAAACCTAACCTAACCTGAACTATTCTGGTGTCCCGTATATCTTCGGTTTCTGTGAATTAAGATTAATGAAATTGTTTATTGCTCGAAGGTGAGTATGTAATAAAATTACAGTGGTGTTATAGGTAATTATTATTAAGAGTGAATCCGTCGTCCGGTATGGAATAATACTTAATAAGCTGTGTTACAATTTTTAAAAGCTAGATGCTTGCAGAAAAATTATGACAAACAATCAATATATCATTATAATTTAAGACTATGTTTTTAGGGTTCCGTTACCAAAGGATAAAAAACGGGACCCTATTACTAAGACTCCGCTGTCCGTCCGTCCGTCTGTCTCTCCGTCTGTCACCAGGCTGTATCTCATGAACCGTGATAGTTAGACAGTTGAAATTTTCACAGATGATGTATTTCTGTTGCCGCTATGACAACAAACACTAAAAACAGAATAAAATAAGTATTTAAGTGGGGCTCCCATACATCAGACATGATTTTTATTTTTTTTATAGATAACTAACGACTTCTTCCACGTAGATTTCTAGTAGAACTATACAATTTTCCCGAATAAAAAGTAGTATAAAAAGTAGCCTATGCTATTCCTCAATATTCAAACTATCTTCTTACCAAGTTTCATCTAGATTGGTGCAGCGGTTTTCCTGTGAAGAGGTAACAAACAGACAGACAGAGAGAGAGAGTGTTACTTTCGCATTTATAATATTAGTTAAGATGGTACTGAACCCTTCGTGCGCGAGTCCGACTCGCATTTTACCGGTTTTTCTAAGAGACAAAGGGACGCGTCGTATAATAATATTACGTCATGTGTAGATCAAAATTGTAACACTTTACGATTTGTAGAACAATAAAATTCACAACAGGGGGGGTTCGCCGCCAAAAATACTACTTCATTCTGTACGTTTTGCACGATCACGCAAACGCATGAATAAAATGCTTTGGCGTTCGGTAAAACAATCACGTTTTACGCGTTTGACAGATCAGCGATTGGAAGCCGACTTTATCTGACAGTTGTTATATCTGTATGTACAACTTTTTTTTAATATGACAAGGAAGACAAACGGGCAAGTGGGTCATGTGATTGTAAGTTACCGCTGCTCATAAAGACCTGTAGGCCGAGCACGAAGTTTTTGAATTCTGCTTAACGTAATCGATTAGTAACGTTATCGAGAAATTCGTGTGACGTTTGGAACAGTGCCCGCCCGTGAGCGTACTTGGAACTAAAATTTTTTATGAGGTTTTTCGATTTCGATACGATAACGTAACGTTACGCAGAATTCGAAAACTTCGTGCTCGGGCCTCTGTATCACCAAACGGATCGCAGATTCATTGGCAACGTAGAATACAGGGCTAGGATTTTAATAAATGCGTCTTGAGTTCGTAATTTTATCTTTGCTGACGAGTAAGACAAGACGGTATCGAGAATACTACAGGAGCTAGAGACTTGAAATTTGGCAGATTAAATGTACATTTTTAGTATCATAGAAGTGCTAAGAAGGGATTATTTAAAATTCTTACAGCACAGTATAGGTAATACTGAAGGCAAGAGAACACGATGGACAGACCAGCTCAAAGACCCATCCCAGAAACTCTACGACGTTGTGAGGAGCGCGATGGACCGGGACGGTGGCGAGAGTGCGTTCGTGCGCGAACAACCATCACTAACCACGATCGTCATGATGGATACGACTAAGAAGAAGACAGTATACAGATCTAGGCTTATCACAAAACTAAATTCTGAATGAAGATTGTAGGAGCAAGTTAGTAAGTTTTGTAAATGCAAAATGAACAAACAGCCGAGCCGCGACTCGCTTTGGCGGCGGCGAGACGAGATTAGGCCTCGCAAAACTGCACTCCGCGTTGCTCTGTTGACACTGAGTAGGCTCTCGACTTCGTGCATGTGTGTGCCAACTTTTTACGTAAACGTAAACCAACAGGAAGCAAACGTAACAGTTAGGCCTATATATTTGTGTCTGTCTTTTTCTCTGATGTTCTGTAAATCGTCGAGGTTAACTGGTAGCCTTTAAGGGATAAATTCGAGTTTGTATTATATGTTTTTCTCCTATTATCTGTTACGTCATATGTCAGTGGACGTCTTACAGCTTAAATTATGGTGATGTTGGTGATTTTTCGAAATTTCCACGGGATAAGTCTTGTTGCTGAGCTTGTGATAAGAACTTAAAATAAAAACATTTTATCCAAGCCAGATTGTGTAAGAAAATTAACAACTGGGAAACAAAACAAACAAACATTAAACTTAAAATCCTAAATACATTTTAAATATTAGTTACTACTCTCTATTTTGAACTAAGGATCTTATCTCAGTATACAGAACAAACTAGAAGCCGCATTCAATCATAATTATCCGCCCGCCGGGCACTGTGTCCGAGAACAAATAAATGCTTACACTTGAAATGTAATCCTATCCTATCCATTACACACATCCTATGATAGTGATATTGAAAGGGAGCGCAGGGCGCTAGCTGTAAGGGGTAATATACTGGCTCGCAGATTCGCTGGTTGCACTGTTCCAGTAAAGATTACTCTGTTTAAAGCTTTCTGCCAAACATTTTACTCCAGTAGCCTGTGGTCTAGTTATACCCAAAAAGCGTATAATACCCTGCGCATCCAGTATAACAATGCTTTCAGGGCATTGTTGAGACTTCCGCCCCGATGTAGTGCTTCGGGTATGTATGCCGATGCGCATACAGACGATTTTTTTGCACTTATGCGTAAAAAGATTGCCTCGACGGTGCACCGGATGAGGGGAAGCGCGAACAGCCTTCTGCAGGCGCTCGCCGCCCGTCCGGACAGCGCCGCGCTCGGCCGGCTCACCGAGCTGCATGTGCTGCGTGCGCCGAGCTGAGTCGGCTGAGCGTTGCTTTTGTTTATTTACAAAATGTATGTGCTTCATAATACCTAAAATAGAAATTTAAGGCTTAATTATTGTACTACTAACACGTATGGACCCAAGTTGTCTGCCAATAAAGAATTTTATTTTGTTTTATTTTATTTTATTATTTTATTTATTACACAAGACGGCATAATAATAATTCATACTGTCATTTGTACAACACGTCACGATGCGCTGCGTGCACAGGGAAAGGGTGACTGGGCGAAACTACACTATTTAAGTGTAGTATGGGTGTGGTATTTGGTGGCTTGGTTTTAGGCGCGCTCGCGGGTTCTGGTTTATTCTGTGTTCTAAGGATCTTATTTGTATCTCTAATTAAACTTTCAGGTAGTTGCCGACGCGCAAGCAGGCTCGCAGTTAGCACAATCACACCGTGTCCAACTTGCTACCTTACGACTGCATAACACAGATGCAGTGGGCTAGCATTTGTTATTTTTAAACTTTTTGTGTTACAAACCTAAAGTCTGCGTGCTGGGTGATTTTGTAGCTTTCAAACGTATACGATAGAAGGTTACTTTAATTGCGATGGTTTTCTTAAGTTCTATTAAAATCGATCCAAACGTTGGAGTTCGCCAAGGTAACGCGACTATGCGACTTCTATACCTAGTTATTCCGATTTCTGTGTACAGTTCGATTCGATACTCGATAGAACAAAATATCCTTTATTTAAGGTTGGTACTTCCCTTCATGTGGCATAGCCGTGGCACGCCCTGTACAGTCAAATGTGTACTGATTGCTCGGCTTGAATCAAAACTGGCTTATAAGCTCAGCCTACTGTGTTTTCTCCGCCAACATTCAAGGAGGAGTCACCGAGAAGGGGAACGACACACAGAGAATTATTTAACAGCGTCTCACGACTGCCTTGCTGCCCGTCCCGACCCCGTCCCGACCCCGTCCCTACCCCGGCCCGATTCCGAGCAGCTTACCTGCACGAATTCTAATGTATCGTGGAAGCTTGCAAAGATGCAGAAAAACCCGTAGCTACGCCGCTATGTGACTATTTTGCCAATGCTGTTTATAAATGCAATTCCAAGACGAATGCCATCGGCCACCGACAATGATGTTACATGGATATTACAGAGATAATGTTACGTTCTTAGAAAATTCATCATCATCATCATCACCAGCCTATTTTACGGCCCACTGCTGGGCACAGGCCTCCTCTAGCTAGTAAATTGCGTTTGTAAGAACCAGTTGCATAGTTGGTCATCACGTCACTTTCGTAGAGTTGTCCGAAAGGATGGTTAACTTCACAAAAACATATTATTTCACATTTTAACCCTTTTCCCTTGACCTTTTCTAATAGTCCCGCTAGTCAGTGCTAATCCTGCAGATGTCCCAAAATAGCTGCTCGTGGCTCCGAGATCCCGAGGAATCAGCTGCATTATGCGCGACCCAAACTTAGGGACATTACTTGATTGAAACTTGTGAGGATCGAAATAGAACGAACGTACGATGTAAAACTGTCTACGATGGAAGTTTGTAACAATCATTATAGGTATAAATTATCAGTTTTAGTGTTTCATGCTACAGCTTGATCATAGAATTTGAGGTAAAATTTGATTCGTCTAGGCAGCGCAAGTGGCATTTTCTCCCCGAAATCGGGTTTTAAGTGACTATAACTTAATCAAAAATGTAAAATTTAACGCCAAGTTTTATTATTTCTCTGTCAATCCATTACAGCAAGCTTTGTAGTTTGTATTTGATTGTAAGGCATTGCCGCACTGGCGAGTTCGTTACCAATTAGACGGAGATTTCTCCGCCGTTCACAAGCTTTGGATTATTTCGTCGCCACGAGCGGGACTTAATAACGGAAGATATTAATAAGGACCCGCGTGCGGCGCAATATCGCAGATATTACAAAGGTTTACAGCACTTAAAACGGTGCCTTACACAAACGAGGATTTGAAAAAAACCCGAGCGTTATTTCGGGAAACAATGTTCACTTACAAATAAATAGATATCGTGAAACAATTAACACCAATTGAAGCAGAGCTTGTATATTTGTACTGAGCAACTGATAAAATTGTTTATACATGCTTAAATGCACAGTAAAAATCCAAGACTCGAGAGCAAATATTCGTATATTTATCACACAAATATCTGCTCCAGTGTAAGCTTCATAGTCAGGTTTTCTAACCACGTGCTAGGCTACTCGTTCGGTCGTCAACTATACAAACTGCATCATACAAATAACCACCTCACCTTTTTTTTATTATGAAAAGAACGAAGGTGACATCGTCTGAAACACTCTGATACCCATTATTTAGACTTTAGCACGTGCCTAATATCTAAGCATGCAGAAATGACCTAGAAAATTGGTGCTGACATAGTTCAGGATAGCCCACGAAAACTTTAGGGTTATTACTAGTAGGTAGATGCTGACGTTGCAAGCACATTTATCTTCGTGATGTATTTCTTCTCAGCTCGGTTAATAAAGCAAGCCTCGCCGCTCCCACGAACCTCTTAAGCCATTAAAACTACCTCGGCAGCGCTCGCGCATTTCCGTACATTTCTTGGCAACGCATTAAAATTCAGAGCCAAGGTTTTATCTTAATTGGAGGCCTCCGACACACGCAGCGCCGGCGCGGGCTGCTCATACACGATGTTATACCCGCGCGTTTGTTACCAAAAGCTTATAACTGCATTGGCCGTGGAAATTTAGGTTCTGGGTGACACAATCGGGAAAAGCTCTAGGGATACATAAATAACTTGGCACCTTTGCATTTTTTCCGAGCCTGGTACAGACCTATGATCTAAAATACCTAAGTAGTACCTTCTCCTATAGCTTTAGTCTATTTATGGCTAACAAGCGTGTGATTTTTTGCTCGTCGCTCGTCCGGCACTCCTGGTGCTCTAATAAGAAATGGGTGCACAAAAAAAATACGACAAAGTCAATAGAGGTAACTCAATATTAATTCACACGTTCGCCATAATCTTTCCAGTTAATCAAGTTTCTTCTGTCAATTTGTTTAGACTGACTTGCACCGACTTGAATTAGAGACTATAACCAGCGGTTAAGGTTGCGTCAGGCGATACAAATAGGTCAAGTTAATCCCGGATTAGTGTATAATCTAGGTCAGTGAAAATCGACCCTAAAGTTTCAAAAGGCAAAAGTAACTTGTAATGATTCGGATAATTGCATGACGAACAAGAAGGCTAAAACCGCTCGTTTTATATCAGTCGAGTGGCAAGTTTGTCCTCCCTGGGCAGGTAGAGGGCGCGTGTAAATAATAAATCAGTTACATTTTGTTGTGCGAACATTATTCATGACGTCAATTTATTGAAAAGCCGGGGTGGAGACAATCGGGCTCCTTCTGTTTGTGTATGCTAATGTTTTAAATAGAAAGCGACGCGCTAGAGTGGCCCCTGCCGTGTTCCTGTGTTTCACGTGCTCACGATACATCAACGGGAATTTCATGGCCGTGGTATTTGAATGTTACAAACGCCATGCAAAAGCTGAGTAGCCTTATCTTTTAGCGTAAAAGAAAAAGTTAGGTCATGATCTCAAATGGAGTGTCTTTTTGTTTTTTTTTTTATTTTGACGGTTTTCCCGTAAATATCGTTTATACTTTTCAAACACTCACTGAAACATGATTACACAGAACAAAAACAGAAAATGCCCCGGAAATCGAACCCGGATCCTCGACATTCCGTGTCGCGTACCCCTACACTACAGTTAATCTGGGTTCGATTCCCGGGGGTAGCGTTTCCTATTTTTTTTTCTGTGTATTCATGTTTCAGTAAGTATTTAAAAAGTGTACTTAATTAAAACTTGGCTTTATAAAAACATGTTTATGTTTTAAAATAATACCATCAGATTTATGGCCTAGCCCAAATATGAAGTCAATTTCGATTCAAAGAATACTCCGCTCGCAATGCACCGACTTCATATTTATTTTGTGGTAGGCCATAAAACTGATGGTTTTAGAGCTTTTCTTTTTTTTTTGAAGGCGGATTGATTCATATTTATCAAAATCGGTTCCAATGTATTTAAGAGGTGGAATAAACAGTTTTTTTCAGTCCGACTTGTTTGCCAATTCAGACCGTGACAACGTCGTATAACCCTCGCAACGCATTCCGCAATCATTTCAGATTCCTTTAACGATCGCGTCGTAATGACAAAAAGGTAGGAAGCGAGAACAATGTTAATGACTTTCAGGGGGGGGGGGAGCAGTAAATTACGAAATCATTTTTTAATTATCTCTTTATGAAGTCATTAGAAACGTCCGGACGCGGAATTACCATTCATGAGTAATAATGATCTTGTCTGCGGAGTTTTAATCGCGTTGGGAAAATAAACTAAAGTTATTCGTTGTTACGGTCGCGAACGACGATTTTAATTTTAGCTTTTAGTTCGACTGACGTAGTCGTCAGTACATATAACGTTCAGATTGTAGTGGCGAGTATAACGAGAATCTACTGAAGCTTTTGACACAAGAAAAAAAAAAGTGTTTATTCCAAAGAAAAAAATACAAAAAAACGTCTGAATCGCGTTCGCGTCACGTCTCCATTACTAGCGGCATGAATCGACAACAGACTATTCCCATAGTATTAACACGAACGCGAAAGTGAAATTAACACCAAGGGCTCTGCTAGCTGTTGCCTGCGACTTCGTCTGTGCTTACAATTCGGTAATTATTATCCCGCAGGAACTGTGCCATTTTCTGGTATAAAAAGTATAAAATGACCTATGTCCCTTTCCATGCCAAAGGCTATTTGTGTACGTTAAATTTCGTCAACATTGGTTTAAGCATCGAGGAGTCACAGGGGGATCAAATTAAATACACACGTTTTTGTAACTAGGTATTAATAATGTCGGTTAGAATCATAATGCAATAAATGAATAAATAAACAAATAGAAGCTTAAGTTAGTCTTTGTCTAGGACCCTGGCCCCTATTTCACCGACTTAACAATTGTCAGTTTTCAATGACAATTCGGTGTCAACTGCTGACTTGAAGAGCTTTTGTTTTAGCGCGCTTCATATTGTCAAAAAAATCAGTACAAAGAAATTTTGTTCGAATTGTCATGTAAAACTGACAATTGCAAAGATGGTGAAATAGGGCCCAGAAGCGATTTAGTGTTGTTGTCACTGTTTCTGTGATGATGTGTTGTAATTGCAGGTATTTGTCTATAATTCCGGTTATCTAATATTGAGCCCGCGTAGAGACTAAAAACAAACCGAGACGACCGAATAGCCTAGTGGTTAGAGACCCTGACTATGAAGCTTGAGGTCCCGGGTTCAAATCCCGGTCGGGGCAGATGTTTGTATGATGAATATGAATGTTTGTTCTCGGGTCTTGGATGTTTAATATGTATATAAGTATGTATTTATCTATATAAATATATTTATCTGTTGTCTAGTACCCATAGTACAGGCTTTGCCTAGTTCGGGACTAGGTCAATTGGTGTCAAATTGTCCCGTGGTATTTATTATTTATTTATTTAAACCGTTTTATGACATAACTGTAGGTTAGACATAATATTTCTAGGTACATACAATTTGGGGGCTTGTATAATTTCGGCGCGGAGACGGCGCTTGCGTCGCGTCGGTAAATACAATAATGTCCTTCTTATATGACGAGGTTCAGCACAGGCAGAGGAAGGAACAGTAGTCACGTTACTTTGCGTTGTAGTGATAATTCACACTTATTCAACTTCTAATCAGACATAATAAAAGCAATTTACAATAACATTAAGTCCAAGCTAAAAGTAATGAAACTAAAACTTAACACTAAATTAAATCTAAATAAGGCCCCCGTGGCATGGTGCCCAAAAAAGCTGGCAGCGTTGCCTCGCTGAATAGTAATGCTGATTCTTTGAGAGAGAAAACTGGCTTTGGTCCCTTTGGTCACAAGTTGCATCGAGGGCATCGACTAAGCGCTTTTGCAACTCTGAAATAAGCTTTATCTGGTATCTGTTTGGGTTCTTCCGCAGTTATACATATAGGTCTATTTATGTCTAGACAACACAATTTTATATTCGGTTAGCTATATGTACAATTGACAACATTTCATATTTTAGAGACTATAATTTGATTAATTGTCTGTATTCTACTTTGAAAGAGGAGCAAACCTACGGTTTTGAATTTTCATTAGGATTTGTAATTAATTTATTATTAATTTATTAAAAGGTACTTATTCCAAAAGGACGTAACTCCAAAACTACGCTACGATGGATCAATTGTCTTTGTCTTGTCACGATCAAAAACAAAACCAAGATGTTAAATTTATCTGACATTTAAACCTACTTGTGATTGTGGCTATTTTTTTTTCGTGAAAAAGGCAAAAGTATTACATCCATTCTTGCGTAGTTTTGGTAGAATTGGTAATTTTATTTTATTCTTTTGTATTTAAAAAAAATAAGCAATATGATTTTTTTATAAATATAGTGGTGTGTTCAGGAGGCAAAGCCCTTTCCATACCTATATTAATTTCCAGGTGTGAAAAATACGAAATGTTGTCAATTATGTCAATGTTTTTATTTTCAGCATCTTTACTGCTCCCACATCACTGTGCCATAGGTGAGGGATCAAGCAGCACCGATATGATATTATTAATACACGGTGCGGCTGAGAAGCACATACTCGGCACAAAGGGTACGAGCGAGACGACAGATCGCCAGGGAACGCCGGCATTAGGGCGGGCGATTAATAAGTAATAAGCAGCGACTTAGCGCGCCCTTGCAGGTGGTTCACGAAGCGTTTCACTGAAGAAGAGATTTCAATAAATGAAGTGGAATGTTTGGGCTTTGTGCTGTGTGGTAAGTGCTACGCGGGAGGGAATAATGGAAGTCGAGTCAGTTGGCGGGCGTGTGCTCATGCAAAACGTTTGATTTGAAGTGCCTAGTGCGTCACGCGCGTATGTCGACTAAGGCTCGCTCGGAGGCCCGAGCGCGAATGTTGGAATCATACTTAGGTAACGTTATCGAGGAAATTCATATTCGATGTTGTCTATAACGTTACTACTCGATTACGTTACGTAGGATTCCAATATTCGTGCTCGGGCCCCAGTGCCTCTAATGTAAGTTTTGTGCTCTAGCTACACGTGTCGATAGAACCTATTCTCATAGTATTTGGACACTTTAACGCAAGTACTGGGACACATTTTTCGTGAATTTTGTATGACACCCAAAGTCCATGGTCTTAGGAAGTCAAAGCTAAATAGTTGACTTTTTGTTAAGCCAAAGTTACATTTAAAAACCTTCAATGGTCTATCTCTTCTCGACTTCTAAGTTACAACTCTCTGTCAGCGCATTCGCGAATGCACTTCACAGCTACAGGGCTAATGCAACGCTCTACCGTCTTCCATTCTATTCTGGCTTACACCGCTCAGCCGTACAAGTAATCCCGGTAGCGATTGCCAACCACAAAATAGTTAAATAAATAATAGAATATTTCACAAGACCGTTATTCATAAGCCGCATATTAAAAACACATTCGTGAAAAGGTAAAGAACTCAGCAGAACAACGCAACCTTTAAGTGGAAGAGAGGGGTAATTGAGTTCTAATTTTAATAATCTATCTGAACCTGTCAAACTCAGAATGGTGGAAAGGAGTATTTAAGTTTTAGTTTTACTGATCTATCTGAACCTGTCAAACTCAGAATGGTGGAGAGGAGCATTTAAGTCTTAGTTTTAATGATTTATCTGAACCTGACACCCTTTAACTGGTGCAGAGTAGTAGTTTAGTTCTAATTTTAATAGTCTATCTGAACCTGATCATAAAGCTAAAGTGCCCCCAGCCGCAAACTCAAGCAACTAGTGACTCAAAGTGACTACATCGCTCTCACCTGTCACCGAGGCTAAGAGTCGCAGTGACTAAATCGCTCTCACCTGTCACCGAGGCTAAGAGTCGCAGTGACTAAATCGCTCTCACCTGTCACCGAGGCTAAGAGTCGCAGTGACTAAATCGCTCTCACCTGTCACCGAGGCTAAGAGTCGCAGTGACTAAATCGCTCTCACCTGTCACCGAGGCTAAGAGTCGCAGTGACTAAATCGCTCTCACCTGTCACCGAGGCTAAGAGTCGCTCGTGTAGGAGCCCTGACTGCGTACGCGGCAGATTTATCGGATCGCAGTGCAGATGCGATTGATTCCACAGTGATGCAGGGCGGGCGGAGTAAGGGATATATCAGATTCGGTCTTTGTAGATCAGTTGCATTGTTGAGTCAGAAACGAACGGATTTCATAAATGGGTACCTAGTTCTACGAGCGTTCAAACCGCTATCAGTTTTCTGTCGCCGCATATATTAAAGAAACGAGCTACAATTAGCATGAAATTTTAGTAATTTAGGTTCTCAATTCCTCGGAATATTTTTTCAAAGAACACATTAAATTTGTTCTTCATTTGAATCGGTCATAGGAGCTATGATGTCACAGACAGATACACGTACAACGTAACACTCCTTTGTTTTGCGTCGGCAGTTAATGAGCAGCCAATCACCCAAACGCTTCAACAAAGATAATGAAATTCACTGTTAAACTCTGATTTGTATTTAATTCGATCGCTCGACTGATGCTGGCAACAAACCTTTCCCGCGCAACACCGAGCAATGTTATTAATTCGTGCAAATATTTTCAACAAGGCATCGGCTGTTGCCGTTCGTCGGTTCTCGTAATAATTGAACAAAGAGAAGCATCAATTTGTTGCCGCGGCGGGGAGTCAGCCGGGACGATTTTAATTGCCATCCGGAGAACTTGTGTAATTTTTAATAAAAAAAAAGTCATTACGTTGCCGCGATCGTCCAATTATGGTTGTGAGGTACGCGTGTTCCGTCCTTCTTAACTCTGGTGAGTGAATAATATGCAGGCAAAATATGTATAAGTAGTAATTACATAATAGTCGACAAAAAAATTGCTTTACCAGTTTTGCATAATTGTTCCTAAGTTGTTCAGAAAAAACACAACAAAGCTGCTGGTTGTCATTACCACTTGTAACTGTGTGTTTGTGAATTGTAATTGAAAATTATCCTTAATGTTTTAATTCATAACACACTGAACCTAGTAATAACATAACTTTAACACTACAGATAGGAATGGCGTTAGGACCTTCGGAATACACAGAAACAGCTATTGAATAACTATCAAAGTAGTAATTTTAAAATCCGAATAACTGAATTTTTCCGTAAAACTTCATGATGTAGAAATTTTAAATTAAGTACACTCTTAATTTAATGGGGCTTCTAAACGGGCTATATTTTTGCTGTAATATGTGGTCGGCAACTATAGGAGTCTTTCATAATAATAGTTGACTGCCACTTGCTGAAAAACGTTGCAAAAAATTGAAAATTTTATTCAGCAAATAGGCAGTTGAATGCTCTTTTACACGTCATTTTTTTTGTGAGTCTACCAGCGCTTTCGGAAAGAACATTTTAGAAGCCCCCTAAAGTCTTTAAAGACTAGAATTAACATTAATAGGTTTCGATTCCCTCTGACCCCCAGCTGACCGAGTGCCCTTGGTCGTCAGCTGAAAAAGCAATCGCCGAAGCCGCTTTAGAAGTTTAGAGTGGCCGGTAATGGGGGGAGGATTAGGTCGTTTATTTATTCAAGTGCAGCCAACGTCCTCGAGGCCCGGTTTAGTCCAGCAGTGGGCTTGTGGGCGTGGGCTCGTCTGTTTTTTTTTAATGAATCTGTGGGTCGAGCACGACTTTTCGAATCCTGCGTCACGTAAAATCGAATAGTAAACGTTGTCGAGTTTGTATGACGTTTGGATCAGCGCCCGCCCGTGGGCGTATTTGGAACTAAAATTTAGTATGAGTTTCTCGATCTCGATACGATAACCGTAATGCTACGCAGGATTCGACAAGTCGTGCTCTACCCTCTGCCTGTTGAAATAGAGAGAATGAGGTCAATCGCGTCCCGCGTTTGATTGGTAAGGTTTAACTTGGAGAGAGTTTATTGTCGGGATATTTTTTATTGACTACTTTTTATTAACTCTTAAAATTTTGTTTGTATCTAAGTTTAGAGACTTAATGCTTGTCTTGTCTCTCTAAATTAGGGTTGAAGTAGTAGAAACCATAACGTTTCCAGCAGAAGGCCCGGCTACACCCGTCGTTGCCCCGGCAACAAACTGCCCTCCGGTTAATAATTAACCCGCGATTATCTTATATCGCTGTCATAAACTACCGGAGTTGCCGACAGTTGTGCTAGCCTTGGCAAAGGGGCGCTGTGACCCTCGCGAAATTTGTTTTAGAGACACAAAATGCAGAACTAGTTAAGACTTTCGATTGCCACTTAAATACACGTGTGCCAACTTAATTTATAACAAAAATTTGTACTCAAATAATGAACCGTAAAAACATTAAAAAAAACAATCATTGTGTGAATAAAAGTGCCAATTCGCCTTTTCAAGTACCTATTAATAACGCGCATAGTATAGTGTCATTCTATGGGACTTGCTAACTATGTGAGCAAACCGCCATACTGAAATTGTCTCTGAATGATGAATTTACTATGGCGGTTTGTCTACATAGTTAGCAAGTTCCATAATAATGACAATTTATAATGTATAGTCTCATATTATTAACCGACTTCAAAAAATTAGGAGCTCCTTAATTCGCCTGTAGGCTGTTTTTTCTACATATTGAAAACACAAACAAATCATAGAACTTTAACAATTGAAGGCGTATTCCTTAAAGCCGAAAGCCTTATCTGAGGCCGGCTTACGGCGGCGGGCAATTTGCTCGAGGGCCTCTTGGCGGCCGCGGGCTGCCGGGCTGCCATGCGCGCACGAGGACGCTGATGCTCGTCCCATGCCACGAATACATAATGTAAGGCTTAAAATGCGTATATTTGAATGCACAGCCCCAAATGAAAGTATTAAAAGCCATAGAGGCAGAATGTAGAGGCGGATTGCGTGTAACAAGGCATTATCGACTGCAGCAATCAACAATGACGTAACTGTGATTTGGTACATACGTCAGTGTGGTCAAATAACTTTGTAAACAATAGTAAAGTTCCAAGTATTGTGCAATATTTTTGAATATTCATATACTACAAAAGATCGTGACGTAAAAAAGTGTAATAATATATTGGGAAGGTGAAAAGGGCTCTTTAGCTTAAAGGATGCAAAAAAATAAGTTTTCCAATTTCTAGATTGTTGCAAAACAAGTGAAATTCTATTAGAGCTTGATCATTCCATGATGCAAACTACTACAACTTATAACACTGCCTAAAATTTAATAATAAAAATAATAATTTAATAAAAAAGCGTAATAATATATTGGGAAGGTGAAAAGGGCTCTTTAGCTTAAAGGATGCAAAAAAAGAAGTTTTCCAATTTCTAGATTGTTGCAAAACAAGTGAAATTCTATTAGAGCTTGATCATTCCATGATGCAAACTACTACAACTTATAACACTGCCTAAAATTTAATTAAACTACTATTTATTAGGTACCAACTTCGGTGTGAAGGTAATATGGCACGTGACACGGAATATCAAAGGGCCCGCGTTAGTCATATTTTTCTGGTTTTCTATTTATTCCTGTTTAAAAATACTCAAATCATGATCGTACCGTAGCTTATTGAAAAAGATACTGTTACTTTTTCGACCCCTTTAACTTTAACTGTACGCAGACAAATTGCTCTCTCTTCAGTAAAAGATCTCGAGAGGCACTCGGGCACAATGCCTCGTCCGCGGATCGCGCACAAAGTGACAAAATCGACAAATATGTACCCGCGCTAATCAAACGATAGCAAGTGCCGCGTAAATACTCGTACTCGAATAAATACTCCGGTTTACCCAATACAAGTATTCAAGCAGTATTTAGCGGGATACGTAAATACTTGTACTTGTTTGCGGGAGTTACGGGGTCCTTAAATCGGGAACGATTCGGCTTCTAGCGGAGTTCGGTTCCACAATTTGTAATGATAAAGATGCTCCTTAGTTGGGGGTTTTGCTCGACTTTTCCTCGTAAATACACTCTGCGAATTGAACTCAGTTCCGTGTTTATGCGCGGGAAGTTAGAGTATTAGGTACTCGCGTGTTTTAGAACAAGAGGTATGAGCTCGTGATAAATTTTCTGTGTGTTAGATTAACGGAGAAATATTTCATTTTAAGTACTCGAAGTTTTCAGTGTTCCTGACAAAACATACGTTATTGTGGATTTAGGATCAGACTACCGAACAACTTTGTAATCATCATTTAATATAAGGTATTAGGTACAGTCGAACCATTTAATTCCTGCCTCAATTTAGTACGTTCTCACAGTGAGTGTCATAATGATTTTCCTTGTCAGGCAATGCGATGTCACCATGGCATTTTCTACGAAAAGGTTCCACAGTGGGTCACGATCCAATTTTTTTGTTTTCTGAAGCATTAAGTCTACCAGCTGTTTTTCCTTATTTGAACGGCAATCACAACGGCCATGAAGACAGATTTACTAGTTAATTCTCAAATCAGCTCGCGGCCCGTTCGTCCAGGGTTTGTGGTAATGTATTCATGGCACATCTACATGCGCCTGCGCGCCGCGCGGCTCGGCGCGACAGCCGGCAGACGCCGCGCTGGGACGAACGTTTTACCGACACTACTGACCCAAAATAGGCAGTGGGTGCTTTTTTTTTATAAATACGAAGTGAAGTAGTGACAAAACAAGGAACTTATTATTAAGCTAAAATTTTAAACAGTTTTACCAATAGTTTAATTTAATTTATTTAATTCCATTACTGCCTGGCTACGTAACCATAAATAAATTACTAATTAAGTCACTACTTAAATAGTAATTTATTCATTATCATGATACTCGGGACTTAATCGCGTAAAAAACTTTTATATTTAAATTTGAATTTAAATACCTCGACGTTTCGGACGCGACGTTGTGTCCGTGGTCTCGAAGGGACTGAAGAGGCGGGTATCAACATCTCCTAGCTGCACGGGTTCCTCGAACTACCCGCACTTGGTCTTTTTTATTAGTTTTTTCACCAGGGTTGCCACCAGTCCGATACACAACACTCACAACATCCGGCGATTTATGAAACGATATTTGAATATTTGATTTTTTACGCGATTAAGTCCCGAGTATCATGATAATGTGTGAAAATCGCGAAAGTTTAAATCAATACATAGTAATTTATTTATGGTTACGTAGCCAAGAAGAAACTTTTATAATCTCGCGATATCGGTCAGTCGGTCCGTCTCTTTATCCGCGTCACAGCTCATATAATATTGGTACTAGAAAGCTGTAATTTGGTATGCATATCATATACACATAAACTTGTGTCTTTAAATGTGAAAAAATCAGGGCAGTAGTGCGTATTGAGGATTTAAAAGGAAAATTATCACAATTAAAGAAGCTTTACAGGTTAACGAGTATAGTTAACCATTTGATCAGCTTCTAAAATTAGATATACCTACCTGAGTGTGTCTGACACGCTCTTGGCCGCTTTTTTTAAACTTACCTATTTTATTATTGATGATGTGATTACTGTCTTATCATGCAAGCATTTATTTAAAACAAATGAACAATGGACTAACACTACCTACAGAGTAAATTAAAATATTAAAACTAAAACTAACTTAAAAAAATAAAAATTAAATACCTACCAAACCTGGACCTCTCGGCAGGGTGCCCATCACGCAGGCAGCATTCCCGCGCTGAATTGCAATAGTAATTCTTTGCGCGAGAAAGCTACCCGCGCGAGTGTCGCCTGTTGCCTCTTTCAGGTGTTTGCTCAGCTCCTTGTGGAGCCCGAGCGCACCCTTACCCCGAGGACCCAGCGTCGCCCTCGTATTGGGTGCCGAGACAGCTGTAGTTGCTGACCTTGAGGCGCTCCTGCCCGTTTGCTTGTTAGTGGGACGTAGGACGCTGCCAGGGTGTCCGTGCAAGTGGCGTCCCACACCAGAGCACGGCCCATCTTCTAGGGGATTAACGACATCCCATCAGGGCGCTTGCCATCACCCCGCGCAATCTGGGGCTCCAGAGCAGCGGGGACGTTGGCGCTGACGAGTGCCCTTCTGAGGATGTCGTTGAGAACAGCGTGGCGTGACAGGCGGCCGGCGCCCGAGGAGCAAGAAAGGCCGTGGTGAGCCAGTCGGTCTACAGGGGCCCCACAAGAAGTGCAGCTGTGGCTTGTGCAAATTCCAGCACCGAGCCGGAGACCGACAGCTATGCGGAGTGTGGCGGGATCTAAAAATGTTCCTGACCTGACTCTAGCTTGGGCACTGCTAGCAGCCTTGCCAGATCTCTGCCTGACGATGTGTCTTTGAGACTGTCTTATAAGTAGTTAGTACTTTCTAGTTCTGTGACCGCAGTGCACAAACATACCTATGTGTTATTGCACACAAACTAACTGATTTGATTCACTTTACTCCGACCCTGCTTGACAGGCTGAGTGAGCTCAGATTTCCATAGAGATAGATGGCTGTCTCATCTGCATTAACTGCGCTCTGACTGACTGAGCCGACCGCGATACGCTGCTTGCATTTCGCTATCTCGGCGAACACTTGATATCTCGTAGCAACCACAGAATCACGGGATAGATATAGGGATAGAATGAAAGAGTTCATCGATTTTTTATGGGAACCGGGCGTAGCATTTTGCGTCGTAGGTATTTTGACGTCACGAATGTAATTTTGTGAAGAAATACCTCGATTAACAGCTGCAAATTTTTTAGTAGTGTTTGAACAGTTGATTGTTGAACAACGAGGTATTTCATTTTTAAAACCTGACATCGCACGTGGCAAGCGATCGTTAGCTGGAACACGTAATGAGGTGCAGCCCTTCTTTTAAAACCTGACATCGCACGCGGCAAGCGATCGTTAGCTGGAACACGTAATGAGGTGCAGCCCTTCTTTTAAAACCTGACATCGCACGCGGCAAGCGATCAGGAGCTAGAACACGTAATGAGGTGCAGCCCTTCTTTTAAAACCTGACATCGCACGCGGCAAGCGAACGGGAGCTGGAACACGTAATGAGGTGCAGCCCTTCTTTTTGGCACGCGAGGGACATTTGAAATCGATTGCAACTGACCATGTATTGATTCTGAAATTAAATACCCCTGACGGAAGTGGCTTATCTGATCCCCTTTCATTCACTAAAGATATTCACAGACACTCTTTCCTTCTATCTCGATATGGTATATCGCGAAGCAACCCTGTTTGTTGAAACTGTACCAGTAGTGAATGAAAGGGGAACAGATAAGCCACATTCGTTAAGGGTATTTAATGTCAGAATCCATAGATGGCTGGTTGCAATCGATTTCACTCGCTTCGACCAACTCCATGCCACGTACAGTCAGTGCGCAGTTTAAATTGCATTCGGGTTCGGGTTAATTCGTATTGACATCTTTTTCTTTAACATAAGAAGCGCCATTGATAGCCGAAGTATTTCTAAACTCCTATTCTAAGTGCTCACAGACAGTAACCTGTTTCATTTCGTATCCACTTCTCTCTTCCCTACATGTCAGCCGAATACGAACAAATCCAATATACATATTTAATGTAGTTTAAGGCCGCGTCCCGTAACCCTTTGTTTACCCCCCCCCCCCTCAACACACACAGACGAAGCAACTTTTCTCATCACGAGATGTAATTAGGATCATTACATTTATTACACGAGTTTCATAACTCGATTTGCAATTTGCATGGCGCAAGGAAAGAAAGCCGATCCAACAAAATTATTACGGGTGGCTGTCACTCTTAATTACGTTTGGCGGTTTTGTGATTTTGTTTGGTTTTACTGAAACTTTTATTACTGTGGGCTGTGGACCTCGCAAGCTCATTAAATTTATGAACATTTTTTTTTCAGAAATCGAACCTGCTCACAAAGTTTCACGAGAATCGATTGAGAAATTCGACCTGTAGATTAGAACCAGCCAGACATCTAGACATACGAAGGAAAGCGACCGTGTAAGATAGGTCAATGCTACAAATGTATGTTTCAATGCAATATCTCCCCCTCCGCGCCACACGAATCAACACATGCCACACAGACCCAGCTATCACCACCACCACTACCAACCGCTACACTGAACGCTGACGCCTTTCGGAATTTCGTCACAATATCAGCAGTAAAGTATCTACAATCAGCGGGGTAATTGCGTAACTATTTTGACCCCCGTCATCGGATTGAAATGACGGTTTTTGCATGACTGCGACAGCTAGCTGTTTCCGATACCAATTGTCAGCCCATACGAAATGGACACGATAGCGATTGCGAGCGAGTTAGACAATAAGCATGCAGATCTTGTAAAACAGTCTTAGCAAAAAAAGGTTGTTTTATCAGTGCACTGGAAAGTAATAACAAATAATTTATTGAATCAGGCGTTACTTTGCGGAGGTCCATATTTATGTAAATGAGGTTCATAGCTTCTCATTTAACTTGTCTATGGCCTTGTTCTGCAGAGTTGTCAGTTGGATTTGAATTATTAAGACATGTGAAATGTAATGTCATACAATATAATTGAATACTTATAATAAATAGAGAATTACGCGGAATATTAGCATTAAATGTTGTTTCTCCTTTCAGGTAAAGAGTTTAGTTAATATTTTACATGATATAATGTTTGTAACATTGTGATTAATAAAAATGTTCTCCTTTCAGAGCAACACAATTTTGTTTTTGTTTCGTCGTTTCCGCAATAAATGCGAGTAATGTGATCATAAACACATTATATTTATGAACTAAAAAACAATTACTTTGCTCACCCGCGACCACTAATGACAAATAGTTATATCTGTGCGGCAAATGTATGTTTCCATGCAACACCTCCGCCTCCACTGCTACACGAATCAACACATGCCACACAGACCCAACTATCACCACCACCACTATACTAAACGCTGACGCGTTTCGGCACTCTCCACGAGGCCATTTACGAAGCACAACAACAACCGCTCAACATTTTTTTTTTCTTTATACAACGAGGAAGGCAAGCGAGCCACATGCCACTACTTCCACTATATTTTAGTTCATTAATAACAAAACCAGCCTATTTAGCTATTCACAAGGAGATAGAGGTATTTCCCTGTTAATCTTGGAGCTTACAGCATTCAAGTCTAGCGTTAAGACTGTAGGCTGTAGGGTTTGTACTTGAGCTTAGCGGCAGCCTTTGTGAGCTTCCTGGATGTGATCCTCTCGCTTCGACCACCTACAAACAAAGTCACCGAATTCCGCAATCATTACTCTGACAAAATAAAACAATATTAGCAAGCTAGCTTTTTGTAATATTAAGAACGCATCATTATTGAATCATGAAATAAAGAGTTTTTTTTTTTCAGTGAATGTGCTGTCAGAATTTTGACTGTCAAAGTATTTAGTCTTCAGTTTTGAGACCTACATTTGAATTTTGAATTTCATAAGTACCAACTTATTACAGCTAAATCAATCAAATTAATATACAGCGTGATTTGGCTTATTGGAGTCAACCGATCTCCGCTGTAAAATAATCAGAAGGTGTTTTAAACTAAATCTACGCCTATGCCGACTCCGGTATGCGTGCTCTGAGCATCTCGTGTTCTATTGCCCCCTCCCCCCACTTCCCTTCATGTCCCAATTATTGCTAACTTAGTAATTACTCACGATTACACAGACATCGTTTTAATAATGCTGCGGCTGCCAAGAACCGAGTTCTCTAGAATTTTGCTCGTCTCAGACTTTGATTAGGTTTTGACTAGTCAGACGTTTTACGTTTTAAATATACTTAAGCCTCATCATCAAATATTCAAGTCATCTTAATTCTTTAGTTTCGTCCTATACTAACATAATTATTCCAGTGAAAGTAGCTCAGTCTCTCTATTCTAGTCTTTTGGCTAAGTACCTAAAAAGGCTGGACGGATTTCGATGAAATTTAGAATAGAGATACTAGCTTATTATATGTATCTTATACCTCGTTTAAATATTTTAGCATTAAAAAGAAGGAAACATTGTTGACATGTATTTTTGTTGAAAAATGCCTTTTAAAAATAATTAACAGCAAGTAACAATTAAATAACAATGAGATTCCATTATTTATATATAATTATGGTCTTATACGTAACAGTACCTTATTAAAAAAAAGCCTTGAATGAAAAGACATGTAATTTTTTTTTTTTCAAAATGTTAAAATAAACGAAAGCTATATTTTACTCCAAAAAATTTTATAGTTACAGGTGCAGCACTTGTAGCAGCCGGGCAACAGCTAGAAATGGTAGATGTAAGAGGATAAAGTTCGGACATAAGACTGGCGGACGTCAACAGGTTCAGAACAGGGCTCCGCGTCTTTTTGAATCCATCGAAACTTTCCTTAGGACCCCAGTATCAGCATTGAATCCTCTTCAGTGTCGGGTGCCGCCAGCGAGAGTAACACGAGAAGCCAATTTACATAAAAACCAAGGGCGAGGGTAGTTTAATTAAATCAGCTGCATCCCGCGTGTGATCCGAGATGTCATTCCTCGATACGCCGGGAGGGTCGCGGTCGCCAGCCTCGGCTGTCCCAAGGGGACCGTTCTGTATGCAGGTATTGTTGCTTTCGGGTTGAGCGCAATTTTGTCAAAGTGTTTCTGAATTCAGCCCGGAACCGGAGTAATGTTATGTATTGTGAGGAAAGTTTGGTTTATGCGTTAACGGGGCAATTTGTTGGGTCTGTTAGATATGCGGGTGGGAGTGTTTGTATTTCGCATGTTCTGTCCTACATCCTTCGACTTTTTGCACAAAATATGGGAAGCTACCCTAATAATCTGTAAAAGTAAATCGAAGAAGTTTATTATTGGCGAGCGAATCATCTCCGTTCAAGCTTAGCCGAAAATTCTGTCTGCCTGCTCTCCTGTTCGATACAGGTCGCATTTCTCAATCAACTGTCGGGAAAATTTGTTGGCAGGTTCGATTACGAGTATTATTCAGATCACTTTTGTCCAATCGGTTTTTTGGAAATTCCCAAGAAAAAAAAAACGCAGAGCCACAAGTTTTAAATATTTTTTTCTTGTATTTTGTTTTGGATCACTGAAGTTAAGTTGGTGTCAAGCTAGTGTAGGCTAATTCCAAATTATCTGCAGATCTTGTCATTCGATTAGCTCTTAATTAGCTTAACCAAACATTATTACAATAAACCAATTTAGCACGGAACGGGCCTCGTGCCAGCGCTTATTTGCTGTAGGAGCAATTTCTTGTATTTGATCCATCGGAATACATCACCGCTATTGAGGGCCCGATTAGCGAATATCACTGTTGTGTCTATTAATTTGAGATTCGTCAGCAATCAAGTACAGTGCCCGCAAGCACGACTTGTCGAATCCTGCGTCACGTAAAATCGAATAGTAAACTATAACGAGTTTGTATGACGTTTGGAACAGCGCCCGCCCGTGAGCGTATTTGGAACTAAAATTTAGTATGAGATTTCTCGATCTCGATACGATAACCGTAACGTAACGCAGGATTCGACAAGTCGTGCTTAGGGCACTGTATAACATTCAAGTTTCAACACACATTGTATTGTAGCGACTCAGCGCCACACGCGGATGACGTCAGCACTGTTCTACATCGCACTAACGAAGTTTTTCAAGTCATATGCATAAGTACTACTGCCAACTCTCTTCGGACTTCGGTTCCCAGGCGTAACATCTGCCCGGAGAGAGATCTCTCTATTGGAGTCTTTCGCTAACGTACATCATTAATAAAATCCATTGCAGTCTGGTGGCTCCTTTCTTATCTTAATTGTAGTGTTTTTACTAGATTTTCTTTACAGTTTGTAATCAAAATTGGATTGACTTGAATTTTCTGTAGATTATGTAATGGACACGTAGGTATAGGTATCAATATAAATATCATGGGACAATTGACACCAATTAACCTAGTCCCAAACTAAGCAGAGCTTGTGTTATGGGTACTAGACAACGGATAAACATACTTATATAGATAAATACATACTTAAATACATATTAAACATCCAAGACCCGAGAACAAACATTCGTATTCATCATCATACGAACATCTGCGCCGACCGGGATTTGAACCCGGGACCTCAAGCTTCATAGTCAGGGTCTCTAACCACTAGGCTATCCGGCCGTCTTTCTATAAAATAAAAAATACCTACCACTACCCCTTTTAAAGCAGTTTCAATCAATCCCTCCCCGACACTAGATCGCAGCCCCTAAGACAACACCGCTAAGCCGTGGCGCGAACGGGAAACACTTCGGGAACAGGTGTCGCGACTTCAGCCGACGTTTATTGCCGATCGCCCTGCACGGGGCTTTGAGAGGCTGGAAGTTTCGAGGAAACTCTCATCTAAAACGTATTACACTCAGCACGCGTGCCTCCATAAAAGCGTGTCAAATACGTTACCCACACTCACTGCCATTTTTTTTCATTTCACTATTATTGATGTCATGTATTGTATTGTGTGCAAATTCTTCGTTGCTCACAAAAACATTAAAAACACAAAGGAAAAAGCCAGCTTACCCATAAAATGGATCTCTTATAAATAAACTGGTGTAAGAGAAGAAAACATGGCAAGAGAAGAATTAATGTTTTCTTCTCTTCCCGTCTAGGCAAAGCAGTCAATTACAAAATCTCTATGAAGTAAAAACTAGTAATTCGCTCACCTGCGACCACATGTGTACTGAGACTTAATGTATATTTTCATGCTACGCCTCCACCCCCTCGGTGAAGTGTGTACTCCCAGAGGAAGTACTACGAATTGGCCCGAAACATGAGTAATCCGTTTATTTCACTATAATATTAATTTATTTTTAATAACTGAGGTTCATGGAAATAAAAAAGCTAATTTTGATGTTGTTCAAATAGATTGAAATAGCTTTCGGCGCGCAGTCACGTCCCCGGTGAGCTGACCCCCGATTACCATAATCTAGTGCGGACACACTTCCACTAACTTTGCCCGAGACTGCGCTCGCGACACTACATATGCGTGTCTCGGCAAGTTTTATGCTTTCATGAGCTGGATCATCATTTTATAAAAAAAAAAATGTACACTCATCATAAACATTATAATAGCGCATGGACGGGTCCATCGGTACTCCGTTTTGGTTGCCAATTTTGTGGCACTAGAATTTATTGTCAGTGATATGAACCGTGCGCGCGTCTGCACGGGTGCCGACGGCCGCGCACACAGCTTTACGCCTACGGGTTAGCAACACCTGATAATTTTATTTATCCTAACTAATCCTAACTAATATTATAAATGTGAAAGTAACTCTGTCTCTCTGTCTCTCTGTCTGTCTGTTTGTTACGACTTCACGGGAAAACCGCTCCACCAATCTAGATGAAATTTGGTAAGAAGATAGTTTGTTTGAATATTGAGGAATAACATAGGCTACTTCTTAATCAGGAAAATCATATTGTTCCTGCGGGATAGCGATAACCGAAATATACGCGCATGAAGTCGCGGGCAACAGCTAGTACAATATAATTTTCAGCCGGTGTAATTACGGGCACAAGAGGCATTTCATCTTAGCTTGGTTGGCATCTATGGGCAGTGGCATTCAGGGCTGTGGGTGGTGATCACTTACCATCAGGTGACCCACTTGCTCGTTTACCTTCCTCGTCGTATAATAAAAAATTGAAAAAAACTTACATCATTTACATAATATGCATAGGTACACACTTAACAATATAATTATATTTGAAAACCTCTCGTTTTCATTGTAGTGCTGATTTACATTATAATACTCCAAACAGCATATTCAAGCAAACACGATGTCGGTGTGCTGAGGATAAATCCTACTCGCTTTTATTCGCATGTAAAATATTTTCACAACTTTTATATAAAAATTGCAATACACGAATACTCGTATTTTGATTGAAATAATTCAACAAAAACGCGGCGACAGCTGAATACGAATGTCGAAGCTCCCAGACAAATGGCCTCAAATGGTCATAAAAATGACTTTTTGCAATAAAAATATTTTACACATCGGCTGTGTCGTAAATTCGTCGACAAATAAAGTGCATTGAGCTACGCGGGGTGCTACGGCGTAGCGGCGCGGCGTAGCTCGTAGAGGGGCTACGCGGCCGGCGGCGGAAGCGGAAGTCGTTAGCCGCCGCCCGCTGGTCGCGTGCGCACTACACTGCCTCCGAATCTCATGTTAAATTAACAAAAAAGTAAAACAGATTCCAAAAAACTGTCTAGTCAGTGTATGAAAATGTATGGACGCCGTTTCCGAAGTCTGTGATTGTGGTGTACGTGTGTCGTAGGCGCACGCGTCCGTCACAGACTTCGGGAATGGCCCCTGTACGGTCTCACCGCCGTACATTTTTTCGTTTACGTTGCGACCTACTTTAGGCCGCGCGCTTACGTTTAGTAAATATAGCATTTTAAGTAATTATAGACAGAGTGCATAACGAGCTCGCGACAGTTACACGTCAAGAGAAAGAATCGCCAACATAATATAGTATTTTTATAACTTAACATTTTACGTGAATAAACCCTACATCAAAACATCGTTCTTTCTCTGCACTCCAGCAACTAACTACTACAACTACAATACAGTGTACAGATCTAACAGAACTGTACATTTAATGGTCCTTCGAACCTAACAAGGTGTTTATGTGCTTTTGTGTCTCGGATACGGTGGCGAATCGGTTTGACTGGTCTCCCACAAGCGGGTCCCACCAGTTGGATTGAGAAGGCGCAAACATCGTTTAAGAGGGCTAGAGCACGGAATATCATCAACGAACTAGCGAAACTATCTGCCAGCGTAAACTACGAGGCGGATCTAAGCTGCGAAGAAATTCAACTAACTAATCAACATGAACAAACTTCAAGAACAACAAGCAAGCTTTGGAAGCATCAAAGCGTTGTGTACCAACTATAAGAAAGACAGCGCATCTAGAAAAACTCAGGATTACTTAAATAATCGGCTTACATCGTTAGATGCATTGTGGGGTGATTTCGAAAATCAACACTCGGCTCTTCTGAAAGAAATTGAAGATAAGAACATCAACTACTTTATGGAAGATATTTATGGAAAAACTAAGACAATGTATGAATCTACTAAATCAAATATACTCGACTTGCTGCACAAACTACCAAAACAAGGCAGCTCAGTTAAATTTGATCTGACGGGAGTACTGAATGACGAAACTGGAGACGATATCAGAACTATATTGAGCATACAAGAACGCAACTTCAAAGCCATTGATCGCGCTATGTCAAAAATGATCATCTCAAGCACCAACGAAAAATGGGAGCTAGAAGACAATCTTAACATCTTGAAGTCGAAGTGGGCGCCTATCGATAAGCTGCACTGGGAGATAGACAGCCTGCTTAAAGGCTCTCACGAGGACTACTACAGGATCTTTGTTGACATAGAAAGCAAGTACGATCATATGCGCAAGGAGCTGAGCAGCAAGATTTGGTCAACTGCACATTATCAACAATCAGCGCCGAGGATTGAAATTCCCGAATTTTCAGGATACTATAATCAGTGGATCTCCTTCAAAGATCTATTCATCGAAGCCGTTCACAACAATCCAACTATCAACAAGGCTCAAAAGATGCAACATCTTAAAACCAAGCTTAGAGGAGAAGCGGAAAGACTGGTCCAGCATCTTACTATAAGCGCTGAAAATTACGTCTCCTGTTGGGACATACTTAACCAACGATACGACAATCGACGCCTTCAGTTTATTTCCTTCATGAACACTATGCTACAGCTTCCGATCATCCAGCAACCTGACGCCTACAATCTTAAGAAGATGCACGATGTTATAACGGAATGTTTAAGTGGATTAGGCAACATTGGCCTTGATACATCTACGTGGGATCCAATTATTGTGTACTTAATGACACAAAAACTAGACGCAGCTACCCACAACGACTACGTGAAGGAACTTCGCGACCATAGAGAGGTCCCAGCTTTGCACGATTTTTTATTCTTCCTGGAGAGCAAGTTCATGGCATACGAAACCATGAGACGCCCGAAAAAAGACGTGGCTATCCCACAGAAGCCATCATTCGTCAAAACTTTTAACAAGGAGCACGTAACGAAGAAACATCCTTTTAACTATAACAAAACTTATCATGCCGCTTATGGACAATGTCCTTTCTGCAATGAAAGGCACGTGTTGATGCAATGCCAGAAGTTCATCGCCCTAGATGTGTTGCAACGGAACAATACAGTTGCAAAACTGCAGATATGCAAAAACTGCTTGTTTAGCCACGGTGACAAGGAATGCAAATCTAACAAAACGTGCAAAGAATGTAATTTGAAGCACCATTCATTATTGCACAACACTTTAAAGAAAATTACTTCAACAACTAACTCGAATCAACGGCCTTCAAATCAACCACAGACTTCTTCTAATCATCACTTGGCAAAGAAGGAGATGGAGGTCCTACTAACTACAGTTAAACTTGAACTACAGGCACTAGATGGAACTTTTATCACACTTCGAGCTCTACTCGATCAAGGCTCGCAGGTGAATTTAATAACTGAGAACGCCGCACAACTATTAAGATTACCTAGAAAGAAACTAAATGCCACGATATCGGGAATAGGAGAGCTTTCCGGAAACTGCAAAGGAAAACTAAAACTTACCTGCAGGTCCTTGTATTCTGATTTTACATTTGAAACAGAAGCTATGATCATAAAGAAACTTACCAATAACTTACCCAACGCAACATTTAAGAAAACTACTTGGCCCCATCTGAACAACTTAAAACTTGCCGATACAGATTTTAACGTATCCCGCCCAGTGGATCTCTTGCTCGGGGCGGACGTATATGCCGACATCATCATGGACGGTGTGTTGAAAGGCGATCATCAGTCTCCGGTAGCCCAACAAACTCAGCTGGGTTGGATTCTGTGCGGAAAATTAACGACCTTCAATTGCCAAGCAACCCTAATAGACATAAATGAACTCACAAAATTTTGGGAAAATGAAGACATAGCACAAAACAGCGAAGATGTTTCCAAGGACGAGCAATGCGAGCTGTATTATAGTAAAACAACTCAACGAGATGAAAACGGGAAGTACATCGTAAAAATGCCATTGTGCGCCAACTTCGAAGAAAACCTCGGAAAATCCAAAAATATTGCAGTATCTCAATTTCTACAACTTGAAAAAAGATTGGAAAGACAGAAAAAATTAGCTCAGATGTACAAAGATTTTATCAACGAATACGCGGATCTACAACACATGAAAGTTTCAACTTCAACTTCATCTCAAGATTGCTATTTACCCCACCACAGCGTGCTAAGAGAAGAAGCTATTTCTACCAAACTAAGGGTTGTGTTCAATGCTTCCCAAAAAACTACAAGTGGCCACAGCTTGAACAGCCTACAAGAAAAGGGTCCCAACCTACAAAGGGACATTCAAGCCTTAATAATTAAATGGCGGTCCTATAGATACGCATTCACCGCCGATATAGAGAAAATGTATCGGTGCATTTGGTTGTCTGCAGATCAACAATCACTGCAGAAGATTATATGGCGAAACTCACCGTCTGAAGTGCTACAAGAATATCAGCTGTGCACCGTCACGTATGGAACTAAAAGGGCACCTTGGCTCGCCATGAGAACCCTTAAGCAACTAGCTATTGATGACGGGCACAAACATCCAGAGGCGGCTAAAATTCTGCAAAACGAGTTTTATGTCGATGACCTAGTTAGTGGTCACAACTCGATCGACAAAGCTAAGTTACTGCAGCGGTCGCTTATAAACTTACTTCAAGGTGGCGGCATGAACCTGAGAAAATGGTCAGCAAATCACCCAGCTTTACTCGAAAATCTGTCTGAAGAACAAAAATCAACAACAACAACATTCGACTTCAAACACGAAGAAGCCATGAAAACTCTAGGCCTTGGATGGAACCCTAAAACTGACACTTTCACTTTTAACTGGAACGTGAACCATAAAGAAAAAACCCCAATAACTAAAAGAGTTCTACTCTCTGAGATATCTAAGCTATATGATCCTTTGGGCTGGATGTCTCCTGTAACTATCATAGCTAAAACTTTGTTCCAAAAGGTCTGGATTAGCAAACTTGCGTGGGATGAAGCTCTACCCATCGACATCAAAGACGAATGGCTGAAACTAAAAAACGAACTACCACAAGTAAACGACATGAAGTTAAACCGGTGGATTGGGACCTCAGACAAAGAGATCGAACTTTTGGGGTTCTGTGATGCCAGTGAAAAGGCATTCTCCTGTGTTATATACACTCGCACACAGAACGAAACCGGCAAGCCAGTTGTAACTTTGTTAACAGCAAAAACTAGGGTTGCCCCACTAGCTCAAAAAATAACTTTACCTAGAATGGAATTATGTGGCGCTCTATTGTTGTCTAAACTTATGAAAAAAGCCATAGAAGCATACAAAGATTACAACGTAACTATAAGAGCATGGTGCGACTCCCAAGTAGTCCTGGCCTGGCTGCAAGGAGACACGTCAAGATGGGAGAAATACGTAGCCAACCGCGTCACGACGATCAAACAGATCATACCCGCTCAGAAATGGCAATACATAAAGTCAGAACAAAACCCAGCTGATTGTGCTTCAAGGGGTCTACACCCAAGCAAACTGACTAATTTTGACCTCTGGTGGCAGGGCCCTGCATTTCTCAAAACTAATGAATACAAAGAAGAACCCGTCAACTTAACTTGTCTCTTCACAACGGACATGGGGACTTCGAAGAAAACGCAGGCAACCCTAACTACAGTATAAACTGAAAACTTTATAACAACATTATTGCAAAAGCATAGCTCATTGACACGTGTAATCAGAGTTACTGCGTGGATATTACGATTCAGCGCAAATGCACGAAACAACAAGAAATTTGACGCCGGCTACCTGACGACAGGCGAACTGACGGCTGCAACCGAACACGTGACGCGATGTGCGCAAAAAGCAGACTTTGCGCAAGAGTATAAACTATTGAGCAAGAACGAAACAGTTAATAAAAACAGCTCAATATACAAGTTGAACCCTTACCTGGATAAAAAGGGTATTATTCGGGTTGGCGGACGTTTAAACAAATCAAATTTGCCATCCGGAATGAAGAATCCGGTAATTTTACCTAAAAAAGGGCCACTAACTCAACTCATCATTCATCATGGACATTTACAGACCCTACATGGTGGAGCCCGACAAACCTTGGCATACATAAGGCAGCGTTACTGGATCGTCGGTGGCAACAGAGCCGTCAAAGATCAACTGCGTCACTGCGTACGCTGTCTCCGCTTCAAACCCATAGACAACTATCAACTTATGGCCGATTTGCCTTCGCAGAGAACTAACCCATCAAGGCCATTTACTCACACCGGAGTAGACTTTACCGGTCACGTGGAGGTCAAAATAAACAAGGGCAGGGGTGTGAAAACCTCTAAGGGGTACATAGCAGTGTTCGTATGCATGGCTACAAAAGCTGTGCACATTGAGCTCGCATCTGACATGAGTACGGAAACTTTCATAGCGGCATTCCAGCGTATGTGTGCTCGGCGTGGAACACCCAAACATATGTACTCAGACTGCGGAACTAACTTTGTCGGCGCAGCAAAGGTACTGCGAAACGAATTTGAGAAATTCAGCCAAATTTTGTCACCAAGCTTCTTCGACGAGATTGGGAAACTGGAGGTCGAGTGGCACTTTAACGTACCTGCTTGGCCGAGCGCAGGAGGACTGTGGGAAATTTCCGTCAAATATATGAAATACCATCTTCGACGCGTACTCGGAGACCAGAAGCTAACTTACGAGGAATTCACAACACTGTTGACAAAGATCGAAGCTTGCATGAACTCTCGACCGCTCTGCCCCCTCACTGAAGACCCAGACGAATTCTACCATTATCTAACTCCAGGGCATTTCTTGACGGGGTCTCCTACATTAGCGTTACCGCTCTCCGATCACTGTGACGTAAGAAGCATCCACTTACGCCGGCGATGGCAACTTACTGAACATATGATGCAACGATTCTGGAAGCATTGGTCAAGTGATTATTTATCTCTACTACAAAAACGAAGCAAGTGGAACAAACCAACGAAAAACATCAAAGAAGGCGATATCGTGTTGGTGAAAGAAGACAACTTGCCCCCGGGAAAATGGGCTCTGGGTCGTATACTGAAACTTCATCCTGGGGCAGACGGTTACGTAAGAGTTACCACAGTGAAAACTCAAAACAGCACCATCAAGCGCCCTATCGTAAAACTAGCTCCGTTACCAGTAGAATCCGAACACTGCCCCGAAGACATACAATTAACGCCGAAGGCAGTAGACAACAAAGAAACTGAAACAAACGCGAAGAAACCTGCACGCTCTGCGCCCAGAAACGTATCGAAAAAACAGTGCTTTTTTACATTGTTTACAACATTCATAACTTTAGGTGCACTGATAAATGGGTCAAACGCCGCCGACTACACGTCAACGGCTCAAATTACATCTCTCGAACCCGAGCGGCCGGTTTACTATGACTCAATGGGCAAGATACAAATCATACACAATGAATGGACATTACTGATGTACTATAACCTAACAAACTACTGGGATGGCATTCGTCGTATTAAAACTTACCTTCTTGGAATAGACGACTGGTGCCAGAAAACTGATCCCAGATATTGTAAGACTACCCTTGAGCAGCTATACCACGAGATGAAACTACTCGAATACTATAACACTATTTTGTTAGCCCCACATAAACATCTAACAAATCGAAAAAAACGTGGACTCATAGATGGAGTGGGCTACTTAACAAACAGCTTATTTGGTATCCTGGACCAACGGTTCGCGGAAAAATACAAGGAAGATATTGAAGCAGTCCAAAACAACGAAAATCATTTACTGGAACTAATTAAAAATCAAACAACGATAGTAGAACTGGAAAACAGCGTTTTGAAAAAACATGAGGACAACATCAAGAGGCAATTTGACGTGATAGAAAACTTCATGAATCAAACCAATGTCAACTTCGCGAAGATTGAGACAGAGATAGAAATAGCAATGGCAACAAGCTATTTCAATTCGGCAGCTTTATCTGCATATCTACTGATAAACAACTTAAATACCGTGCAAGAAATGCTTTTCAATTCTTTAACTGACGTTTATAAGGGACACATAGACGTGCACCTGGTCACACCAGTCAACCTAGTCAAACAACTGAGTGAAATCTCTGGAAAACTGCCGAAAACACTATCTCTGCCAGTTGACAGCATTCGAGAAGACATTAAGGACCTCTACAAGCTACTATACATCAAAGCTAGAGCAACAGGTAGTTTTTTCCTCTTTGAACTTCATATACCATTGATCTCGGACGAAGACTTTTCATTGCATCGTGTTATACCATTACCTATCAAAACCAACTCGGGGTTTACCATCGTGCAAACAAGTTCGACATACATCGCTGTAAACTTTCAGAAAAATACGTACGTTTCATTGCTAAAGGACGACCTGAAACAATGTGTTCAAATGAAGCCGGGAAACTTTATATGTAACAAGAATTTACCTGTCTTCAACTTACATAACAACAATATTCCGTGCGAGGCGAAGCTATTAAGTCATCGCGCGTCGTCACCATGTGACGTCACGGCAACGTCATGCAAAGAGGCTTGGTTCGAGTTGCATTCACCAAACGCTTGGCTTGCAGTGTGCTGTGAAGAATGCACACTGCGAACAATATGTGAGAATGACGTCACGTCGTACACAATGAAATCTTCGGGGCTAGTAACTTTAGCCCAGGGGTGCGTGATGCAATCTAATTACTTAACTATTCATTCTCACAATGAATACAATAGCAGAGTCAAGATAGACTACAACATCAACGTGCCTTCATTAAACTCGTCGGTGAACAAAATTGTGAACCTAACATATCAGAACATCCCCGGTTCCTATTTATCGGAAACCCAAGACACAGAGGAGATCTACAAAAAACTACACTACCAGAAGGAAAACGAGAATCAACTCCCCTCTGTGCTCACGACCCACGACATCCATCAATACGCTGTCTGCTATTCCCTTCTGGCAGCCGCCATCGTTGCTGTCACTCTGTGGGCAGTGGGAAGGTATTACCCACACCTCTGTATAAAATGTAAACAGCAAAGCCAATGCTCACTGCAATCAATGAAGCCATATTACGAAGATATGGAGATGCAACCTATACCGAGAACAACCAATCCCCGCCGAGTGAAGACACCCAGACTGCCGAGAAGCCAGGCGCAGGCCTCGCAGCGACAGCCCGCGCCAAACGACAACGTGGCATTCAACTTAGATTAACTTAATCATAACTATTTTGTAATGGGTTTCTTTCTCTTGAATAATTATATTTTGTTTCTTCCCTTAGCTTAGGGTTGCCAACATGTACGGTCTCACCACCGTACATTTTTTCGTTTACGTTGCGACCTACTTTAGGCCGCGCGCTTACGTTTAGTAAATATAGCATTTTAAGTAATTATAGACAGAGTGCATAACGAGCTCGCGACAGTTACACGTCAAGAGAAAGAATCGCCAACTTAATATCGTATTTTTATAACTTAACATTTTACGTGAATAAACCAACATCAAAACATCGTTCTTTCTCTGCACTCCAGCAACTAACTACTACAACTACAATACAGTGTACAGATCTAACAGAACTGTACAGCCCCATACATTTTGAAATACTGAATATTGTAGCATCAGTCGCGCGAGTCAGTCGCACGCGATCGATTGTGCGCGGCTGCAATCCGCCGCGACGCACGAAATCGCTAGATCTTGGTATTAAAGATTTTTTTCTGCTTTACTCCAAACACTGTCAAAATAATTATTAAGTTTAATGAATGCAATATTTATGATTCGAGGCATTCGATAGAGAATGTTTTGTATTATTAATACTATACATATAAATAAATAAATGTAAACGAGCTTTTTTAGGGTTCTGTACCGAAACAGAAACAGAAAAAAAGGGACCTTTTTACGAAGACTCCGCTGTCCGTCAGTCTGTCTGTCTGTCTGTCTGTCCGCCTGTCACCAGGCTGTATCTCATAAACCATGATAATTAGACAGTTGAAATTTTCACAGATGATGTATTTCTGTTGCCGCAATAACAACAAATACTAAAAACAAACTAAAATAAATGTTTAAGTGGTGATCCTGTACAACAGACATGATTTTTTTGCCGTTTTTTTAGCTTATTTAATATTAACATAATGCTTTATTGATGATTTAATTGGTCAGCAGTGTAAGCCTCGCGCCGGAGTGGCTACGCACACATTGGTGCGCGCGCGCCGGACGCGGCATTGTGCGAGTGTCGGCGCGGCGGTGGAAAGGGGCGGCAATGGCTTTTTTGATAATATAACACGGTGACAGAGGATACGAGGACCCATTGATGTACCAAATAGTGACAGATTCGCCACCCCTTCACCGCGCGCGGACAAGTAATATAGGTTACTAAGAAATATAGGTACTTTTTGTTATATATCCTTGTGATGTCATCCTAATTTACTTCTGCGGAAATTTTCTTCTTCTTCTTTTCAACTTGCGAATGTCCACTGCTGGTCATAGGTCTCCCCCAAAGACTTCTACGACAAACGGTGTCCGGTGATCTTCACCAAGTCACCGGTCCGCGGTTAATTCTGTTTAATTAAGTAATTTATTTAAAAAAATATGTAATCAACAGCTCGTTTTGAATACCAAGTATGAGTTAAGTATAAAATAAATTCATACAAATTGATACAAACTTTGTCACTAAAAATCAGGTCAGTGCCCTAAGCACGACTTGTCGAATCCTGCGTTACGTTACGGTTATCGTATCGAGATCGAGAAATCTCATACTAAATTTTAGTTCCAAATACGCTCACGGGCGGGCTCTGTTCCAAACGTCATACAAACTCGTTATAGTTTACTATTCGATTTTACGTGACGCAGGATTCGACAAGTCGTGCTTAGGGCACAGCTTAAGTACTAGCAGTGCCGGTAGTCACGTATGTCACTACCACCACCGAGTCGTGCGCTCCCAGATCAAGGACTTATATACAGTTATCCGCTGATTTTACTATGCTTGAGTACTACGGAGTAAAAATACGTCATACGTGATACTCAGAGTACCTGCAATTCGAATCTCCGAAATAAAACAGAATCTCTAACAAGACTTATTGTACAGATTTCATCGCTTTATTGTTCACAATGATAATACTTACTTACTAAAATCAACACACAACTTGAACACGCAACAAATTGCTGCTCATCGCTAGGCCAGCACACAGAGTGACTAAAATCATGCGTGTAACATACATTGCGGCGCTCGGTCGGCCACTTGCACATCGTTTGCTCTGCAGCCTGCAATGTATTAAACCAGGGCCTATATTTGCGCGTAAGTGCAGAATAATTAAAATTTGAAGCGCAATTGTGTCTAGAACGTAATCTGTTGATATAACGACTTGTTTGTGAACAAAGCAAACAGATTTGGAATTAATTACATTAGTAACAGCCTCGCGCTCACTACGGCTGAGTACTGCTACTATAAACACCGTTTGATACATAATACTCTCTCTTAAGACCCAGTACGTCGTTATAAATTTATTCGTTTGTTAGAAAAAAATGTTTGAGATCGCTTAGTGGAATTAATCCAACTTTAATGATTCGGAAATTGTTGTCTAGAATCATTTCATTGAGCACAGCAAAAATTACTATACTGGGTGAGAACTAGAATTATGCTATAGCTAAGTAAAAAGTTTAAATTTAAAAATTTTAATCTTTCAAGAACGAGTTAACCGATTTTAATGAAACTTAGCCAAGAACCATCTCGATTAAACTACCTTTCGATAAAAAAAATGATAGAAATCGGTCCATCCGTTTTAGACATAAATGATGTCACAAACAGACACACAGATACACAAATACACAGATACACAGACACAAAGATACCCTCTTTTTCGTCGGGGGTTAAAAATTACATTTACATGCATTTGACACAGTTTTTATGCACTGTTACCAAAGTAAGTGGAAACGAATTCCACGCCCAATCACTTAGCCCGTGTCAGTAACGTAATCCTACTTTTCAAATTACACATTTTTATAGAGTTCGTTTTAATGAACCGTCAGAAATTTAGCCAGGGGTTGAGTCTGAAGTGAAACACACCTGTAAATAATTTCTTATTAAAAAAAATTCTTATACGTTATTTGCCGTTGTTGCTAGCTGACGATTATGTTATGTATTGTATTGGAGAATGTTTTTTTTTTTTCAAAACCTTTTTATTATGTCTAATAGAAACGTTATTCTTCGTAATAATAATCAACCTGGCAACAGAAATGTAGCCCTGCTCACCTAGACTCAAGACATATCAAGGTCACTCCCACACTCGTAATTTGCGCGGGCAACACACAACGTCAACTTTCTGTCAGATTTCGTTCACCCAATGATTGGGGTTGCAATACTCCCTCGGCTCCTGAGAGATATTGCATATTAAGAATGGGTCATTATCAAAGCGAAGTAAACTATTAATGGGCATAGAGCCCACGGAAATGCAATATTTATTTTATTGAACAGGCCACGTGCAGACGAGGTAGTTATTTTATAGTGAGTTCGCGTAGATTTTGGTTATCGCCATCCCTCGGGAACTAATTGGAACGAATCGTAGCGTATGTACGAAAGGAAAGTTAACAAAAGTAACGTAACTTGAGGTCTTGTTAGACCTTTAAGTATTGGCCAAAAAAATAACAAATTATGAGCCGAATACAAATTGTCCGATTGATCAATGAGGGCGTATAATGTACAATCTGGTAGTTACTGACAACAGCCCAATGATCCCGTAGTAAGTAGTGTCGTAGTGCGTATATTGCATTTGAAAATACTCGCGGCATGGTTCGCGCAACAACTCTACGTAAGTGACTATTGACGTCACTTACGTAGAGTTGTTTGAAGTGAACTGTCAGAAAAAGTAGTCAATTGGGTTTTTTATGAATCTTCAAATCGGGTGGTACAGGTAACACATTTACTTCCTGATTATAATTATAACATGTAATATCATTTCAAAAACATTTACTAAGTTTGTAGATATAGTTTAACGTAATATCTTCATAAATAAATGTACCACTTTGATGTTTGCAGAAAAAAATTCAACAACATTGTATAGATTATTTTCAAACTTCTTGGCCTACCAAAACATGTGAGGCATAGGGATACATTACATGGTGTAGTGGTCTCGGTATTCACACAGAAGATTATCTGCGGTCTCCGCGATACGATCACTTGCCTCGATTCAGCCCTTCGGGCCTAATCGCAAAGACACCGAGAGTCCCCCGTCGTGCCCGCACCGGCGCAGTTCAGCCTGACCGCAAATATAAATTATCTGTTCACTGCACGGTCGAGACTCATAACGCACAGCGTGAAACTGAAAAAAACACGCAATGTACTATAAAAATGTTTAAGAGTCGTGTAGCCGTTAGTGAGGCAGCCCGCGGTCAAGAGTGCTAGATCTTCGTGTGATTGGAGACGAAAAGAGAGGGGCGGGCGGGGGTAGGGCGTCCCTTTTACTTGCGAGTGACGTGTGTAGTCCACTCGAAATGAGGCAGGCTCGATGTTTTAAGACTTTGGGCGGATCATTTAGTTCAGTTACCGGCCTGAAGTTTCGTGTGGATCACGTTTTTGCTCTTTGCTAAACTAAACTAAAATGTCTAAGTCAGTAACGTTACCGGAACGCGTCACTTCGAGTTGATGGAGTGAGCGCATGCCAATAAAAGTTATAGAAAAAAGTAAGTAGGTAAACACTTTGTTGTACAGAAAATAGAGAAATAAAGACAAGTTTAAGAGCTCTCTACCAGTCAGCCTTTGAGTGGTAGAGGAGAGGAGGTAATTAAGAGAAGAACGTTAAGAACACTGAACCGTTTGAGACGCGGCGGTGCTGTTCGGGTGCCAGTCGTTCTCATGAGCTTTGATCTTAATAATACGCTACATTAATAATGATCATAACCTTATTTAAGGGTATAGGGTGTCAATGCTGTTTCCTCCTGTGCCCGGAGCACGACTTGTCGAATCCTGCGTTACGTTACGGTTATCGTATCGAGATCGAGAAATCTCATACTAAATTTTAGTTCCAAATACGCTCACGGGCGGGCGCTGCTCCAAACGTCATACAAACTCGTTATAGTTTAGTATTTGATTTTACGTGACGCAGGATTCGACAAGTCGTGCTTAGGGCACAGTTCGTTGTTTCCAATCGAGTTCTCTATCTTCATTTTTCTTCTTCGACTACAACTCTATTTTAATCCAGCCTGTGTGAGAAAGAGATGTAAAAAAGTTTTAGAAAAAATAGCAAGCAAGTAAAAAAAAATCAAAGAAAACCCCTAGGGCACAATTTTTCTTATTTACTACGTTCAAGTTGAATGATCACACTGGACATAGTGGACATATGCAATGAAAGTATTTTTTTTCGTTCCTGTTTACAAAAATGCTCGGAATTTTCTTTCCCGTTGCAATATTCATATTGAATTGTAGGAAAAGGATGGACGCAAACATTTTTCAAGAATTTCAGGAATTCAATTCCATTGCGTTGCATATTTTCAGCACCCCTAGTTACACTTTAAAATATTTTAGAAAAATGTAGCTGTAGGTACTAAACATCCCTTCATTAAAGGGAGTCTCCTAAAATATCAAGAGCTGTAATTATTTCATCATCATCATCATCATTCATCACAACCCCTTCTTTGACGTCCCACTGCTGGGCACAGGCCTCCATTCAGAATGAGATGGCTTGGCCTATAGTTCCCACGCGAGTTCAATGCGGATTGTGAACTTCACACACACCAAATAATTGCTTCGCAGGTTTCCTTACGATGCTTTCCTTCAGCGAAAAACTCGTGAAAAATTATAAACGTATTTTCACACATAAAATCCGAAAAACTCAGAGGTGCGAGTGTGATCGAACCCAGGACTCTCTGCTTGAGAGGCCATAGATCAAACCACTAGGCTATCAAGGCTTCTTCAAGTCTTTTTATAATTATTTGATTTGATACAACTGTAAATATAGTATTTATAATATATTAGCAAATATATAGCATAATAGCAAAGCGAGAGCATTCACGAACATCGTACTTAATGCATTAAGCGGCCGCAGGGCCCCCGCTAGGGTGCCTATGTCTTAGGAATTGTCCTGACAATCCCGGATTTTAGGCTCCTGACAGACTCCTATTTCACCATCTTTACAATTGTCAGTTTTATATGACAATTCGAACTACATTTCTTTGACAATATGAAGCGAGTTAAAACAAAAACTCTTCAATCAGCAGTTGACACCGAACTGTCATTGAAAACTGACAATTGTAAAGTTGGTGAAATAGGGGCCAAGGTGTATTAATTAGGGCGGTTACATGTATGGACAGTCAGAAATAGGGTTGTTGACTGATGTCAAAATAAAATCATTTTACATTTTCACATAACAAGCTTCCGACAATACTCATAAAAAACCGATGCCTCACTTATTACTGCAATTAAAACTGTTCTCAATTTATCAAAAACGAATAAAAGGAGACAGTTTGATCACTGAGAATGATGACGTCAAAGTTCTGTGATTCAGTACAAACTTCATACTAACGGGACCGACCAAATCGTTTTGACATTTCAAAAAAAGTTGCCGATTGAACCAAGAGGCAACATCCCTATTGACCGTTCCAGTTGGGTGTCATTTAAGGTAAAACTCTACAGGCCCCAGAGGGTCGAGCACGACTTTAGGAATGCTGCGTAACGTTACAGTTATCGTATCGAGATCGAGAAACCTCATACTAAATGTTGGCTCCGAATACACTCACGGGCGGGCGCTGTTCCAAACGTCATACAAACTCGACACCGTTTACTATTCGATTTTACGTTACGCAGCATTCGTAAAGTCGTGCTCGACCCTCTGCTTCTAGAAACCCTGCACGCACAGTAGGGACGTTGTATTTTAAAAGTCGAAATACGTTAAAATCAAGTTTCTTCTATGTAAATCACTTTTGTCGGACTTTTCAATGTTAAGGGACTTCTAAACGGGTTATATTTTCTCTGCAATATGTGGCCGGCAACTATAGCAATCTTTGTCTAGCTTTCAGTAAGAGTCGGACAGCAATAGTTGCCGGCCACAATCGTATTACAGAAAAACTTTGTCCGCTTAAATAAAATAAATATCATGGGACAATTGACACCAATTCACCTAGTCCCATACTAAATAGGCAAAGCCTGTACTATGGGTACTAGACAACGTATAAACATACTCATGTATTTAAATATTTAAATGTATGTATTGACAGCAGTGTGTCAACATTGAAAATTTTTCGCCCAATACAATTTAATATCGTTATTTTATTTTTATCCGTAAAATTTCCTATTTAAATTTAAAAATAGGTCAACAAAGATACCAATTTTAATTCGCATGGAATACAAATCTAAAGGACTTATTTTATACCGACTTTTAAAAGCGCCATCAAGACCGCGGTGTAACGAACGCCCTAACCAGAATCCACCTTTTCGAGCTACATAATATTTATCTACCTCAAGAGAAGGCCGTTATTACATATAAGAAAAGCCATTAACTATTAGAAAAGAATAATTCAACGCACCAAGTTCCTGCTGTCATCACAAGACATTGACGGAGCCCTGCCTGACAGTGAAATTGCAAAGTCAAAAGAGAATGCTTATTTTTCAGAATTTCAGTTTGTATTTTATAATCAGGTATTAGTGTTATTTTGTTATTAGTATACATGCCTTCTGCGCCCGCCCACAGCCAACCTGCAAGACAAACCCCCACGTCTACAGTATCATTAGAGGAATACATTCAGTGCCCACATTGTGCTTTCCCGAAACTCCTCAAAGGTCGTCGAAGTCTCCATATTCATATAGGAAAATGCCACAAGATCTTAAATAGTCAACCAGTAACCGAATCACATTACTCATCTCACTCCACATCTCCACCTGCCAATCCAACTCACATTTCTCTTTCGGCCACCTTAAGCTCTCTGAAAAATTCTATGCCAGTCATAAAACGCATCCCTCGAGGTGCAAGATACACCGTTGCATCCAGCTTAACCAAAACAATCAGCCTCTGCGTCACCGAAAATTCATTCACAAGCTGGGAAAAGCTACTTACATTCGCCTACAATATCCTAAATGTTGATAAAAAAAAAGATTCAAAACGTTCACTCACTTCCCAAATCAAAACAAATTGTTCCCGACCATATGACACTAACCACCAAAATTTCAATTCAACGCCCCATCAGAAAACCCGCAACATTTTGAAGACTGTGGAATCTAAAATCAACGATGGAAACCTCAAGGGCGCGGCACGAATCATTTTCTCTAGTGATACTACGGCACCTAACACTCTTGACACCCTCGCAGCCCTCAAGTCGAAGCATCCACCAGCTCCCTCCACATCCCACCTCCCAGACCCGCCTAATGCTGCCCTACCTTGCCTTGAAGCTTCAGACGATGCCGTCCTGGCCGCCATTATGTCCTTCTACAATGGCTCTGCTGGCGGACTCGATGGCCTAACACCACAACACCTTAAAGATCTAGTGAATTGCGCACCCTCTGGCATACATTCCAACCTTTTGGCCAGCATAACCAAACTTGTAAATCTGATGCTGAGAGGAGAAGTAAACCCGGAGGTAATTTCCACACTTTATGGCGCTAATCTTTGTGCACTAGCCAAAAAAGATGGCAGCGTTCGTCCCATAGCAATTGGCACTACTTTTAGACGTCTGGCCTCCAAAATTTGCTGTAAGCATATTCTTCCCTGTTTAGAGTCGGAATTCCAACCTATTCAGTTAGGGTTTGGCAGTAAGGGGGGCTGTGAAGCAGCCGTTCATGCTTGCCGAACCGTCTTACAAAAGTCAGAAAACAAAATCATATTCAAATTAGATGTCAAAAACGCTTTCAATTCTTTAAATCGAAGCTCCTTGTTGTCAGAAGTTCAAATCTCCGTCCCTGATATTTACCCATATATTTGGCAATGTTATAGTTCACCCTCAAATTTATTATTTCAAAACAACACAATATTATCATCTGTCGGCTGTCAACAAGGTGACCCCCTAGGGCCGGCTATCTTCAGTCTTGCTATCCAACCGATCATCTCCGAGCTTAAATCCAAATTTAATGTATGGTACCTGGACGACGGCACCTTAGGTGGTGAAGCAAACACTATCCTTGATGATTTGGCATCTATTAGAACAAAATTTGAAACTATTGGTCTCGAACTTAACTTCAGCAAATGTGAATTGTACATAGATGCCGATACGAACTGCAGATCAGAAATTATCAGTCAATTTGAAACACTTAGTCCTGGCATCAAAATTCTATCCAAAAACACGCTACACCTCCTAGGTGCCCCAGTCTACGATGAAGCTATACCAGGCTTCATCGACCAAAACATTAGTCGTTTTAACGAATTTTCGGACCGTCTTCTTCAAATCCATTCCCACATGGCCATATTCATCCTCCGGTTTTGTCTTTTCGTCCCTAAATTTACCTACACCATGCGATGCAGTCCCTTTTGGAAACATCAAAATTATTGTGAGGTAGTAGATCAAATGATTCTACTACAACTACAAAAAATTTTAAACATCAAAATAGATAGCAGGATGTTCCTTCAAGCAACACTACCCATCAGGCACGGCGGCCTCGGTGTACGCCAGATTTCTAGCGTTGCTCTGCCAGCGTTTTTGTCTTCGGTACATAGTACGTTACCTCTCATCGGTAAAATTCTAAATCCACCACCTAGTGGTTTAGAGGTATCGTGCTTGTCCGAAGCCAAAGACGCCTGGAAGATAGCCTGCCCTGGAACAGACCTTCCTTTTAGCAAAGAGTGCCAAAAGTTATGGGACGAACCGATTTGTCTCCGGGTTTGTACTCACCTCCTCGATACTAGCCACACCAATACAGAAAAGGCTCGCTTATTGGCAGTGTCTGAAAAAGAGTCTGGGTACTGGCTTCAGGCGTACCCATCGGTCAACTATGGGAATTTGATGGACAACAACAGTTACAGGTTGGCTGTGGGCTTAAGGCTTGGCGCTTCTATTGTTGAACCCCATCGTTGCCATTGTGGCATTAACGTGGATCGACTGGGTCACCACGGCCTAGCTTGTTCCAAAAGTGCCGGCCGTTTATCTCGCCACGCCTGCCTCAACGATACAATTCGTCGGGCTCTTGCCAGTATAAACGTGCCTTCATCACTGGAGCCTATTGGGCTGGCGCGTGATGATGGCAAGAGACCCGACGGCATGACGCTCGTGCCGTGGCATATGGGACGGCCGCTCATATGGGATGCCACATGTGTGGACACGCTAGCGCCTTCCCACCTTGTCAAGACGTCATTAAGGGCGGGCGCGGCAGCTGAAACGGCCGAAACAGCAAAGCGTCGCAAGTACGCAAACTTAGCTGACAGTTGCATATTTGCTGCGTTTGCTGTGGAAACTTTAGGGCCGTGGGGACCGGAAGCAAAAAAGCTTTTTAACTTGCTTAAAAGTAAACTTGCGCGATCCACAGGCGACCATAGGGCTGGCTCTTTCCTCGGGCATCGTATAGGCATCGCCATACAAAGAGGAAACGCAGCTAGCCTTATGGGCACCCTGCCCAGTGACAACGATCTGGGCGATATCTGTACATATAGATATTTAGATTTAGAATAATTTAGTTTAAGTTTTTTTTTTTTTACTGTTTTCAATGCTGTGTTATGATAATGTTTTTTTTTGTGGCATTTTATTACAAATACAATTCCCTTTAAATAGATACATAAATACATACTAGTAGTTTAGAAGAAACTTTTTACATGGTGACCCTATCGCAGCGGCAACGTGCGGACAGACCGCATTACAGTAATTAGACGGGCGGCCGCGGCGCCGTTCCGGCCGTCTTTGGGCCACGATCGTAGCTGATTGGATACCGTTATGCTTATGGGAAACTGAGGTGTGTTTATGTCCATCTTGAAAACAATACAAAGTGTTTAAAAAAAATCATAATTAATGATTTCGCTGGAGTGGCTTTTGTATTTTTTCTCCAATTTTTTATTATTGCTGTCATTTCGTTAATATCAATTATTAAAGTGACAAACGAGCTGGCATTTGAATACAAAATTCAATATCCTTGTCATTGCTAACTTTGGTGCAACCGCAATAGCACTTGACACGGAATGTCAAGGATGATTCGATCCCTGGGGTTGGCTATATGTATTTTATTGTAAATTAATTTACTTTTAGGTTTTTTGCAATCGCTTCAGTTATTTCTCCGCGATGCTCCATTTTCTGCTTATGTCCAGTGGACTCTGAATACTGTAAACAAGCATGTATTTATTCCCGATATACTTCTGAACACTTATAGTAGTTATGCCCCAGTTAGGCCCCATTCAATGTAAGAAAAATGTCGATTCAGTGTAAATCGCTAACTTCACGAGCTTCATATTGGCTATGAAATTCAATCCAAATTGTCATTTCTAGTGGCGTTAGTGAAATAGTAGTCAGCTCGCTATTTAACAGACTTCTAAAATATTCCTAATACCCTTATTGAAGACCTTAACTTGTTACACACAAAATCCTCGCTAAGCAGGGCTTACTCGCCAGCCATTAAGCTGCCAGGCTGGCCAAGCCCCGCTAAGCACCCTAGCACAACTGGATGTCTTTGTCGGTGTGTTTGTCCTTGTCTTCCTACAGCAGTGGGAAAGGGATGTGAGACCCCCGTCCCGTGGAGGAAGCATTAGTATGCCGCTCGCGTCGCACGCCGCGCCGGTCCTTATCTCAATTAAATAAACAAAGCCATGGTAATACTGTAGTGCTGGGTATGGAGACAGGGGGATAGCTTACTGAAAATACATACTAACACAGATAGACATCTAGGTGTCAGAGATCTCAACGGCTACTTTAAGGATACCTTATTATACTTCTTCAGAATAAAAATAATAAAAACAAGAATACACAGATAGTTGTCCTTTGAATCGAATTCAGGTCATCGTCATCGCTAATGCTACACCCGTACACTAAAGCAAGCGAGTCGGCGAATTCCAATGTTGAAATTTTTGAAGATCAATTGGTACAACAATTTTCTTTGATACGTGGAACTTTAGCAGTAACGAAAAGTTTCTTTGCAATGTATTTTTTAACCTCTAATTTAATTATAAGCCACCTGCCTGCATCTCACCATTAAGTACTTCATCGCGGCGTGCTAAATTGAATATTATTTTTATGACTCTAGCTTGGTCTACTCGTATTGAAAGTTATTGTTAATTTTCTATTTTATTCCCTTAATCCTGTTCCCTTAATGCTGTGTCAGCTCGACACAAAACAGAGAGTTTTTGTACTTGTGTACACCAGTGTATACACGCACACAGGTGCGAGTGCTATTATTCTATGGTACCGTAGCTTTTAAACGCGAAAACCAATTCGATTGCATTACGATAGAAAGCTACCTTAATCGCTATGGTTCTGAGCTAAGTTTCATTAAGATTGGTTCTGCTGCTTTTGAAATTAAAATATCTTGGTGTTTTTCAACATTTGTAAATGTTAGTTACTCAAGTCTGAATTTTGAATGTTACAGTTCTCCTTGCGTGTTTCCGGTCACCACGGCGCCAACAGTCTCTCAAGGTACCTTCACTAGATCAGTGTATCGTCTACACACTGTTCCGGGTCATCAAAATTCTGTGGCGTGTGGATGAACGCCGGAGCCCCCCGTACGTGACATGCGCGCTGATGCGGTCTCCTGAATCAAACGAATCAAAGATGACATCGGAGATTTCGGTGTCAAAAATTTGATAACTGAGCTCAGCTCCAGACTATGCAGTTAATATAAATTAAATTAAGTAATTTTATGACACGACGAGTGTTTTCTTTCACATGGTTAACAATTTGTAGATACCATCATCATAGCAGCTGGGAGACGTCCACTGCTGGACATAGGCCTTCCCTAAAGATCTCCATGACGATTGGTAGATATTAAAATTTAGTATTTTCAGTGTAGTACCCTTATTCTTTTAAACTAGACAATTAAAAAACTTGGTCAAAAAGTCGATTCTAATATTGCGAGTGGTAACCTATAAATTTCAGTTCAGTTTCTGTAGAAACACTTTGATAACAACAAATAGAATAGAACCTCTACTTTTAATTGCGAATCAATTGCCAAACCGATGTTCATGGTAGACACGAGCGGCAACGGGGATTGGGGACCCTCTAACGTAAATAGTTACGTGTATAAGTAGAATTGGTTGTCAGTTTGTAAACTAATCTGGCGGTAATCAGTCGCCGCGGCGCATACCTGATGCAGGGCGTGCCGACGTCACGACTCGTTACAGCACAGGAATTGCTCATTAATAAAACCGCCTTAAAAAAAAACCTTAGAAAAAAAACGTAAAATAATCCTCTAAAATAATGATAAATAAATAAAATAAAATAAAATGCGTTTATTTCGGACAACATAGTCGGTGCGGTGCGAGCGGAATGTTCTTTGAATGAAGCACCGACTTCATATTTCTGCTGCTTAGTGCTAGGCCATAAAACTTAAGGCTTTAGTTTCTGTTGTCCGAAACAAACGCATTTTATTTTATTTATTTATCATTATTTAAGGGGATCATTTTACGTTTTTTTTTTGAAGGCGGTTTTACTTTTTTTTAAAAGATTTTTATTTCACAATTTTACGTTGATTTAACATTTTCACAATTATCCTCCAACTCCTAACCGTTAAGGAGTTGTACCTTCCATCATCAGCTCATCAACATAAGATGATGACTACCAGACGCAAATACATACATAAAAAAAAAATACATACAGTGGAACGTAGAACCTCCTCCTTTTTTTGAAATCGGTTAAAAGCTAGGAAATAAAAACAAAATAAACCATAAACTACGTTTTTTATTGAAGTTTAAAAAAAGAAGGTTCTTGAATGGCGTCCACGGACCGGGAGACGAGCTGTCGGAAGGCTTCCAACAAGATGGAGCGACGACCTAGTAAAGGTCGCGGGATCGCGGTGAATGCGAAAGGCACAAGACGAGTCTGCGTGGAGAGCCGTGGGGGACACCTATGTCATTCATTTATTAATTGATCAAGTACATATATATAAAGATGTTAAATTGGTATAATAAGCAGCAGTCCAGCAGTGGACGTCTTTCGGCTGACATGATGATAATGATGAAAAGAAAAGCCGTGATATCCTAGTGGATTGACCTGTGGCCTCTCAAGCAGGGGGTCGTTCGTGAGTTCGAGCCGAGTCGGGACTTGCATCTGAGTTCTTCTGAATTTATGTGCGAAATTGCGTACGTATATAATTTATCACGAGCTTTTCGGTGAAGGAAACAAACCTACCTGCGAAACAATTCAATGGTGCGTATGAAGTTCCTAATGTACATTGAGCCCACGTGGGAACTATAGCCCAAGCCTTCTCATTCTGAGAGGCCTGTGCCCAGCAGTGGGATGTAAAACAAGGTTGGTGAATGATGTGATGATTGGGGCTTCATCTTACTGTTTGAATGATGTGATGATTGGGGCTTCATCTTACTGTTTGAATGATGTGATGATTGGGGCTTCATCTTACTGTTTGAATGATGTGATGATTGGGGCTTCATCTTACTGTTTGAATGATGTGATGATTGGGGCTTCATCTTACTGTTTGTATGATGTGATGATTGGGGCTTCATCTTACTGTTTGAATGATGTGATGATTGGGGCTTCATCTTACTGTTTGAATGATGTGATGATTGGGGCTTCATCTTACTGTTTGAATGATGTGATGATTGGGGCTTCATCTTACTGTTTGTATGATGTGATGATTGGGGCTTCATCTTACTGTTTGAATGATGTGATGATTGGGGCTTCATCTTACTTTTTGTATGTGGACTAAGTTCATATTGTGCTCTAAGTGAGATTACATGTTACAATGTTTCCTGGTGGAAGGATGATGCTAATCACATGAAACTTTAACCATAAATTTGAATAGTGATGATAATTATTAATTCCTGCTTCCAACGTGTACGTCGTCATCAGAGAGATAAATCTGAGTTAATTTATAGCCACTACATGCTTAGCACAAGTAGTTGCACCTCAGCTTATCGCTACACTCGTCGCTTTCTAAATGAACTTGTACGAGCCTGATGTATGATAAAGATGAGGGAGGCAATTGTACTAGCTGTCATGTCGGTGTCACTATTTAGCGAGCACTTAATAATGCAGTGGAGAGCTCGCTTCCACTGCTATTAGTAACGTCAGCTGATTGCCAGTACGATTGTAAAATCATGTTGTATGCACTGACAGAGGCGGTCGTTGACTTAGTGAATATATTTAACGTTATTGAAATAATGTTAACGATTGGCCTGAAACCGCTTAAGATCGGGACGCGTGGAGGACATGGGGGTGGCCTTTGCCCAGCAGTGGGACGCGTCATCAGGCTTACAATAATAATTGAAATAATAAGGAGCTATTGGTTCGCGCCGAACTGAGCTTTTACGTCAAACATGACTAGCAAAAACTTTTAAGCCCTCTTGATCAGGATCCCGGTAACCCCTGAACCGAGTTTGCTAATGTTCGAATTCAAAAATTGTATATAGCTCAACTACTCGTTTGCCAAGTTTCATATAGTTCTGATCAACGGTACTCAAGTTATCATCTAACAAATACATACGAACGCTAATTGGCACCCTTTCTCAAAACTGAGAACTCACTCGCTTCGCTCCCTCGTTCAATGACAGCCAATTCGGCGGCGGCTGAGTTAATTTTGAGTCACTTTGGTTTACATCAAATAGCAAGTTTAATTGTAAAAACATTAAACCACGCGGACTGCGAACGGGGATTTCCTACGCGAAGCGTTGCCAATTTTATTAATAAATTGGTACCCTCTGCAAAATACGCGTACCAGTGACTCCACAGGGGCTTAAGGCGTAGGCAATATGTCCAAACCCAATGTAAATAAATATAAATCCATTTCGCTAGAGCTTACGAGTCAACACACGCAGCAGGTATGTATTCAGCGGCCGTCGAACAAATCCCCCCCCCCCCCCCTCCCTTCGATAGAAATGAAACAATCGACGCGAACAACTCTCAACCGCGGAAAAGTGCGTCGCCGTATAGTCGGCCACGCAACCCGTTACCCTCTAAACAACCTGACTATACTGACAGAGAAGATTACGGCTCGGGAATGGTGTTCGCAGCTGCGTGGGAGACCGTACCCGCATTGTGATTCCGACCGCGCGCGGCGATCCCGCCTGACAGATCTGCGCGGCGCGCTTTCACGAGAATTTAACATGATTTCTGTGAGATAAAGAGATGTAAAACCTTTTATTTTGGCGAACAAATACAAGGTTTCCGTGACTGCAAAGAAATCAGAATGTGTTTGTAAAATGTTTCTTCAACGCCGACGCGAATCACGGGAGAATTATATTCTGTGCCGAGAATTCCAAAACGCGTTCAGCCGAAGTGCAGTTACATTACACAGTACTCAGACTGCGTAAAATATTGTAGTGGCCTTCAAGGTTTAAAAACTTGCATGCTACTTGTGATACTAAACTATAATAGGTCTATATAAATAAATAAATATAAATATCATGGGACAATTTGACACCAATTGACCTAGTCCCAAACTAGGCAAAGCCTGTACTATGGGTACTAGACAACGGATAAACATACTTATATAGAGATATACATACTTATATACATATTAAACATCCAAGACCCGAGAACAAACATTCATATTCATCATACAAACATCTGCCCCGACCGAGATTTGAACCCGGGACCTCAAGCTTCATAGTCAGGGTCTCTAACCACTAGGCTATTCGGTCGTTCATATAATTAACAAGTTTCCTTATCGGAATTCGTTTATACATAGCATGCGCTAGCAGTTTTTTTTTATGTAAAATCTTTTTTTTTCCTATAACAGGTAGCGTGTACGGTGTGGTGTGGTGGTGTGGTACGATATGGCGTAAATCGGTTCGTTATTTTATTATACTCCGGGTGCGCGGAGTACCTATAATAACGTACCGATTGACACCTTAGTCATTAAAATTGTATTACTATTTAGCCTAAACGCTACGGTGGAACATACGTAACGAAAATAAATACAAACATGCATAATTATTATCGTGGGACAATTGACATCACACAAATATCTGGCGCGGCCGGGAATCAAACCCGACCTCAAGTCAGTTTCTCTAACCACTAGGCTATCCGGTCGTCAATTCAATTATCTAGTGAACAACACAGTGCTTTGTAGCCAAGATCATAATCCAATACTTTGATGTATTGTTCTCCATAATAGGGATATCGGTCGTGGGTTAATATTCGGTTCGGCTAAGATATTAATCTTCATTGGGAAGCTGTCTGCAAACATCATTAGTTTGTATCACCCTCGGCAAGTGGCAGGTGGGTCCGCTGACGGCACCCTTCAGCGAGACGGCGGCTCTGCGGAACACGGGAGTGTGGTGCACAAACATGAACTGAATGGGGAAACAATAACAATTGACGAATGGATATTCTAGTTGGTAGAAAGACTGACTCGGAAGCTTGAAGTTCCGGGTTCGATTCGATTGCGAAATTCAAAATTCTTGGATCTTGGATGTGTAACGGTCGAGTACCCAAGACACTGGCTTTGCTTCATTTGGGACTAGATCAATTATTGTCGAATGTCCAGTGATTTTATTTCATGATTTAATTTAATAACTTAATAAAGTGCTACCTTTCAGTGAAAGATAAAAACAGTAATAAAATAATGTATTGTTGTACGGCATAACAAAAACATCATGGAAGTCAGACGTGATTTGTACCATACAGTAGTATAGTATTCGTACTACTTAATGTCGTGATTATAATCATTTTCATTAAATTAATCCTATTCGCTGAAAACTGTTAGATTAACACTCATGCAATTAATTAAAAGATAATTACTATTGATGAAAATCTTATCGAGTCCACATTCAACTAGCAATCTGTTTGATCGAATCATAGTTGATTTGCACACCGATTTGTAGCTAACTATTAACAAACACCAGTGATGTTCATATAATCAGTCTGATCTGAAGTACCTATTTGATCTAAGAGGGAATAAAAAACAAAGCTATATCATACATCATCATTTCCAAACTCAATAGTTATACTTTTATCCGTAGAGTATCTTTTTAACCGACTTCAAAAAAAGGAGGAGGTTCTACGTTCCACTGTATGTATTTTTTATTTTTTTTTATGTATGTACATCGATTACTCCGTCAATTGTAGACCGATTTTCTATTTTTTTTATTTGAAAGGGTATACTTCTGAGGTGGTCCCACTGTCACCAAGTCATGATCTGATGATGGGATCTCAGGGAAATCGAGGGCAACCCTCAAATTTTATAGGCACGTATCATGTGTTTCATATATTTTCTAAGGCTATTCAAGTATTTGCGTCCGGTAGTCATCATCTTATGTTGATGAGCTGATGATGGAAGGTACAACTCCTTAACGGTTAGGAGTTGGAGGATAATTCTGAAAATGTTAAATCAACGTAAAATTGTGAAATAAAAATCTTTTAACAAAAAAGTAAAACCGCCTTCAAAAAAAAAAATCCTCTTAAATAATGATAAATAAAATAAAATAAAATGCTTTTATTTCGGACAACAGAAACTAAAGCCTAAAGTTTTATCGCCTAGCACTAAGCAGCAGAAATATGAAGTCGGTGCTTCATTCAAAGAATATTCCGCTCGCACCGCACCGACTTCATATTTCTGCTGCTTAGTGCTAGGCCATAAAACTTTAGGCTTTAGTTTCTGTTGTCATTTTATTTTATTTTATTTATTTATCATTATTTTAGAGGATTATTTAACATTTTTTTTTCTAAGGTTTTTTTTTGAAGGCGGTCTTACTTTTTTGTTCAAAGATTTTCCCTTATCTGGTCCATCTAGGTGCGCCTGGACTTTCTAACTTTCTCTCGATTTTTCCTTCTAAAATGTTCTTAATGAAGTGGTCGTGTCCTATCAAATATACAGTCATTTTCCCGTGTCTATTCTATATAAAGTACCCAGGGTCATACTCTTGCACGACAAGCTGCGTGATTTTAACAGTTGCTTTTTTTTTGGTTGAAAACTGTCTTTGCCATAGCAATTCGTGTGACAATATCAGGAATATACCAGAAGTCTTTGGTTATTATTTATTAAGCTAACTAAAATTAAATAGCTTATACTAAAATTACCTGTTCAATTGGTGCATTATTCGGCGCTAATTGGAGAACGGTTTGAGTGGTAAACCAAGTGATAGAATAACTAAAGCGTAACAGCTAGGTACCGATAGCAGCTAAAGTAAAATAGCGAATCATCCCAACTCGAATTAATGTAAATCTTAGAACAAGCGACGAAAGAAAAGCGTTGACAGACGTGCGGACAATGCGAGGAACACCAATTTGGTCTTAAACCCGATCTAAGAGAACCGAGCGGGGGTAGGGGAGGGGGGAGGTAGCGGTGTGCAGTTAAAGCAGCAAAAGTTTCTTTCGCCAAGTCTTCGGAACGCTAACAGAAAAGATGCACAGATGACGTTCCACAGAGTCGTCATATTATAGATAAAATAAATGAGACGAAATTAATTTACGGTCGGTGCAATACACGCGGACAGCTAAGAAATTAATAGTATTCTCTGTCGACGTTTATTTTCTACAACCTTTAATCTGTTAGTAATGTTAGTCCTATCTATAAGACAAAGTGTCTAAACATTAGGAGCTCTTGCTTATACATTATTATTTATGTACTGAAAATAATACGTACTAATAATAATTTTCTCATCCGAAATCAGTGACAGAGGGTGGTTGCGGGTCGGGTGAGCAAATTAATTAAATAAATAAATAAATAATAAATTGGTAATTGTTTTTATTTCCGATATTTCGTATCGGCTATTTGGTGTCTATTAGTTTTACCTTCATATTTATCACAAAGATTTTATACATAAATTAATGACAATGTTTTGAATCTGAGGGTTAGCGTTTGCTACGTATTGTGAGTACGTGACGAATGTGAGCAAAAATCAGGACGAGTAGGTCCTAATTTAGTTTGCTTGGTAGTGACCCTGACTACGGTGCACTGGCCGAGGGTTGAACGCCCGCCCTGAACAAACATTAGTGCGATGAATACAAATGCTGATGTGTCTGGTTGTTTATCACAATAAAATAAGTTTTCATCATCAATACAGACTATTTTGCCAGCGGTACTTGTATTGTCATCCAAGTTACGTATCCGTATCAAATTTCAAGTCAATCACATCACCTGAAGTGGGACAAAAACCACACAAACATACAAACATACCACCACGGTAAATTAAATAAAGGCTTGTAAAAACGTAGATAGGTTATTTGCTGTTCAGAAGTGTGTTTTAGTCGTGTTCCAGATGATAATGTGGAATGGCAAAAAAAAATCATAACCATAGACTTACATAATTATAGCCTACCAAATATGGACTGGCCCTTCGGTACTCCATTTTTATTAACAATTTTGTGGCACTAAATTCGTGCCAGAGATTTGAGCTGAGCGCCATCCCGCACGGGTTCCTGTGTTCAAGATGTTCCAAAGAGCATAATCTTGATGCCTGGTGTTCATAACTAACTTTATTTGGTACTTAAAACTGTGAAAATTCCAGGCCCCTACAGTTTACAGCTAGCACAGACAAGTAATATTTTATAAGGACTGCCAATCTCCATACTAACTTGTGTAGCAACGAAATATAAGGTTCACTAGATGGCGTTGTTTAGCCGGGGTATTACTACCATACAAGCGCATGTAGATTGGCAGTCTTTATATTACTGAGGGTCGAGCACGACTTTTCGAATCCTGCGTAACGTTACGGTTATCGTATCGAGATCGAGAAACCTGATACTAAATTTTAGTTCCAAATACGCTCACGGGCTGTTCCAAGCGTCATACAAACTCGATAACGTTTACTATTCGATTTTACGTGACGCAGGTTTTGAATATTCGTACTCGGCCCTCTTGTCTCTGGTTTATAGTTTTACGGTAGTATACTTATATTATTTGTTATAGTGACAATTCAGTGTAGATTGCTGACTTGAAGACTACTTTGTTTTAGTGCGCTTCACATCGAATATGTAATGTAGATCAATGTCATCGTAAACTGACATTTGTAAAGTGGGTGGCCCTGACCCCTATTTCACCGACTTTACAATTGTCAGTTTGCAATGACAATTCGGTGTCAACTGCTGACTTGAAGAGCTATTGTTTTAGCGCGCTTCATATTGTCAAAGAAATGTAGTTCGAATTGTCATTTAAAACTGCTAATTGGCCAATTGTAAAGATGGTGAAATAGGGGCCTGTGTGACGCAGCCGTGCGGCGACGGCTGTGTGACGCACCCGTACGGCGACGGCTGTGTGACGCAGCCGTGCGGCGACGGCTATGTGACGCAGCCGTGCGGCGACGGCTGTGTGACGCACCCGTACGGCGACGGCTGTGTGAGCGACGCAGGGCTGTCGTGGCGGCGCCGACACCGGTAATTATCGCCCAACTACACCGATTATACGGGAGATTATTAAATTTAATATAAAATATACTGGTTACCAGATTAACTATAGCGATTATCGAACTAGTATTCCTCTATCCCACACAGTAGTCACAAAATCGCTGATCAACTCGATAGAATAACGTACCGATAAGAACTAACGCAGAACGACAGCGATTCTCGAGCCAGTGGAAGCCGCTCAACGTCGACTATCAATAAACCACTCTCTCTCCGGTAAGCAGTAAAGGCCGTCTGAGGCCAACTGCAAATGGCAGATAAAATAATATCTATAAACCAGAAGCTGTGTCTTCATACCGATAATGAAGACGGCAGCTTCTCTTTTCCAATTTTTATTTTAAATCTGTATTTTTGTTCTGATTATCAGACCCAGCACTGCAGTTACGATGTCATCATTTATGCGGATTAAGTACTATGATATTTCATTGTAATACCAACTTAACAGTATGCTCAATAACTACATGCCAAGTCCGTTATGCGTTTATATAACAATTTAAGGGAGAGCGCGAATACGCACTTGTAGATATTTTTCTGTACAATATTCTATCATCTCTAGTGTCCTAAGTTAAATAGGACATAAATATACGACATCTGTAACCATAAGCCCATTGACTATCAACAGTTCGAGCGTAGGGTGGTTTAGATCAATGTGGACCGACGGTCCGTCCCCGAATATTTAGATTTATCGGCGGAATCGGACAAATCGCCCGCTCGTCCGAATATGGCCGCCGCCATCCGTCTTTCTAATTACGCGCCGGTTTAAATAGACACCGTCCATACGTCCAAAAAGATGTACTTATCGTAAAAATACATTACAAATATTAACACACATGACTAACAAAACTCGAATAATTATCAAGTTCTCTACGCAGTGTGCACAGAATACCTGTTTTTTTTTTAATGTTTTGTAATCTTTGTTATTTCAATGTCTTTTTGGTTAGTTTGCATATGTATTGTATTGCATTGTCAAAAACAGTAGTTTCTGTTCAACACTGACCCGAGTTTTTAGAAAGTTCCTCCATCCTTTCATTATGTGAATAACTCTCAGGTAACTGGCTAATTATTTCATTAAAGTGAGGTTCATATCGTGTTCGTAAAGTGCATAGATAACGTGATACCGTAAATAGCCTGTTCTCGTTGCTTTTTGCCACCCCCCCCCCCCCCCCCCCTTTCCGACCCCCACCACGCCAAGGCTTTGTGTCGGAATATATTGCTTCCGCAAGTCCTAAAGCCTAAACTCATCACTAAAAAAACGCAAGGCAGTGTTGTCGGTTACACGGACAGGATTTAAAAAAATATTTGACAGAATTGTTTTGGACAATTAATGTTACATTATAAACAGAAATTAGACGTCACTACGGCGCCCGAGTTGAAAATTCAGAAAAGATCTAATTGACCACTCTTTCTGACAGTTCACTTCAAACAACTCTACGAAAGTGACGTGATGACCAGCTCTATGTGTTTGAAACTGCTGTGCTGTTGCGTTTGAAAATAGTCGATACAATACAATACAATCGATTATTTTTATTCGATTTTGCTAATAGAAGCACGATTACGAACGTAACGTCACTTGTTTATTCTGCTGCTAGGCAGTGCTTCCGCTGTTGTGTTCCGGTGAGGATGGTAAGAGAGCCTGGGAAATTGCAGGCGCAAGATGTACCTATTCCATCTCAGCCTTCTAGGTTGGCATTAGGTATGTTTAAGCAGATTGAAACTCCATCTTTAGTGTTCATCGATTTCATAACTCAGTAACAGTAGAATGAGTCACAACACTACAAAGGGGGCATTCACTCATTCGGCGGCAACTTCAAAAAAAGCGGCGTTGGTTCGCGGCCACGGCGGCCCCGCACAGGCCCGCGGCGTAGCCCGAGTTTTAATGAGTTTCGCTGCAAGACAAACGAAATTAGCTGCACACATACACAGCACGAGTGTGTTTAACATCACATCACCCCTACGCACCCGGTGTGTGTGCGGCACACAAAGCACTTATACGAGACTTGCCTTTAGCGTAAAAAAATAGACTTTTCCATTGGGTGAGGTACAGCACTAATAGCAAGCACTTATGTTAAGCGTTTGAACTCGTACCAAAACCGAACCATAAAAAAAAACCGGCCAAGTGCGAGTCGGACTCGCACACGAGGGTTCCGTAGAAAGATTTTAACGCTTTTCCCCAGTGTTTTAAGAAGTCCAGTGTTAGCAGAGCCCTGCTCCTAAGCAAAATGTACGCAGTGTGGTGTCAACTAATATTGGTCTGTGAAATCTACAGACAGACATAAAATTTTAAGATTTTGAGACTTTTTGGAGTGGTTGTGCTATAAGAGCTACCTTCATACCAAATTTCAAGTTTCAAGGACAGCTGGAAGTACCCTGTAGGTTTTCCGATTTCGGCAATTTGTATGGAAATAGATTTTTGAATGACTGTATCTTTTGATTACGTTGACTAAGAAGGTTGATTTTTTCACGGCACCGCAGGCTTGAGTATTTGATATTAATATCAGCATGCTACCTCCACGCATTCCAGAGAAAAAGGGTCTTGACAGACAGACAGACAGACGGACAACAAAGTGATCCTATAAGGGTTCCGTTTTTTCCTTTTGAGGTACGGAAACCTAATGATGAAATTGGCACGCAATTAACATTTTATATGTATGACTAAAATGATCATAGGCTGTAAATTTTTTGACAAAAGGGGTCGCGCATTAAGCCGCATTCACGTTTGTCTGGCGTGTTGTGTCGTGACGCATCATCAGAAGGGTATCAGATTCACACATTTAAATATGGTTGCATTAATTACTCTGATGCAGCGTGTTGTGACAACCATAATTAAATTAATGTATTTGAAACCGGTACTGTTCTTATGGGTCACGACACATCATGTCAGACAAATATGTGAATGCAGCTGTAACGTCTCCCGTCGTAAGTGTTTTGCGGCGAAACGATCATAAAGCACTGAAACCACAGCAATTTCACATAAAAACTTCACTCATTTAAATGTTATGAGCTCGGTTTTTGTTAAACATCGTGTAGCAGTTAGCGATTTAACTTTCATGTAATTTCGTCCGACGCCGGCGAATGTCAAGTTATTATGTTACGGTAATACAAACTTCATGCTTTGTAAGTACGTTGTACTCAGTTATTATTAAGTTAATTTTGTATTTTAAACCCCGATGCAAAACAGAAGGGCGACGATTCTTAGCCGCAGAATTCAGTCATGATCGTAACCGCACGCCGCGCATTGTGTCCATTATTTGTTGATTTCGCTACCCGTTTACACTTAAAATATAATCATTATGTTCTGTTTGTTATAAAACCAACGGCATTTCTGCATGTAAGAACGACACGAGAAAGGATTACTTAGTCTGGTCATTCGTACAACACGTCACAATACGCTGCGTACACGGAGATGACGATGCGAAACTACTTTATTTAAGAGTAATTATTAGTTGCCTCAGGTTTAGGCGCGCTCGCGGGTTCTGGTTTGTTCTGTATTCTGAGTTCTTAGCAAATTTATTTAGAATAGGTTCTTCCATTCTTGAGATAAAAGAAAAGACTTGTTGCTCCAATTAAATGTAAAAAGCAGACTCTTAACAAACTAGTTTAGAATAACAGTTTTAAATGATTCGCGGTTAATTGCATTAGGTTTACACGTGATCATGATGCATGTAACTGCATCGAATATCGGGAGCTCATCAAACCTATCAGTCAATATCATTATGTCTAAGACTAGTTTAGAGTCGTTGTAATAATTATAATGGCTTCAAACTTCGTACCAATCTCATGCCAGCGTCTTAGGTCCGTCCTTATAATGCCTTCCATAATGCCTCTAATAGTTTTATAACTAAAATGTCTAGGTATACTCCATGTGTAAGTCAAAATTACAGCTGCAGTCAGGAAAATAATTTCAAAAGCGCCGCGGTAGCTGCGTTACGAGCTCCCGCGAGACACTCTCATCGTACGCCGAATATTGCTTTATGACAAAGTGCGGTCGCCTCAACAACGCTTTGTTTTTGATGCACCTGTTTTGCAACTTCATCGTTTAATTTCATCTTGAAAACGGTCTTGTGCAGGAAGGCTGTGGGCAGATTCTGAAGTTTAGAGGATTAGCAAATACCTACTTCGAAAGGAACGGGTTTCTGCGTAAAACTTTATCACAGCTTGCAAAAACGAGTCACACTACACAATTTATGGTACAACGTTGCAGCTTTCCGTGATGCGGTGTGTTGCTCTAACGAACCATGCAGCCCCTAACGTGTGATTACACAATCCGAATCATGCGTTGTATTAATTACGTTTTTTCGCACTTTCCTCTCCCACTCGTGGTGGCACGCGCGGCGCGGCGCGGGCGTCGTTTCCCTAATGAGAGGCGGCGATCGCGCCGAGTGCGCCGCTCATTAAAATTGATCAACCATTTTGGTTTAAATTCGGTGCTGGATTAATTCCAGGCTGATGGTGGCGATTACCAGCAGCGGAGTAAATTGCACAGCTCGCGCTCGTGCCGTTCACGCCTCTACTTTTATAGACTGTATTTTGAGAGTTACCAGCTAGCTTGTAGAAGTAGTTCGTAATATGTACTTAGTTCTAAAGCGTGGGTGGTGATGAGCAATGACAATTTGAGTTGATGTTAAAGAAGTTAGAAATGAGGAAACTTTGCTTCATTTATTTTATGTAAGTATCCCTAAATACAACGTAGAGGTGTCGGTTTTGTCATTCGTAACATGAATTATAAATGAGCCACGTTAATACTCTGCCGTACCTGGCCCCTATTTCACCAACTTTACAATTGTCACTTTGCAATGACATTTCGACTACATTTTTTTACCAATATGAGAAACAAAAAAACAAAAAGCTATCAAGTCAGCAATTGACACCGAGCTGTCGTTGAAAACTGACATTTGTAAAATTGGTGAAATAGGGGCCTGAGGTACTGTGGGCTGGCGCCTATTGAGGCACGGCCGTTGGGTGCATGTAGCTCTAGTGGCTCAAGCTGCGAGAGGCGTAAGAAGAGGGAACCACAGTAAACTTTTTGTTTAAATTATTTTTATTGTCTTTTTTCAATAAAAACGAATACACGACTTTTCATATGAAAACCTGATGACAGAGTGTCGCTCTTGTTTTGTGTTTTTTTAGACACTTTGCATTCGTATTTTTTAAATAACGAACGCAATCATCAAACAATGAGCGGCGTCTTCACAGTACAGTACCTTCCGACGTTTCCACAAGTAACTTCAACTATGAGAAATGAAAGTTTTTCTTGACAAAATGAAAATATTACTTCATATTCCGTTCCTGTAGCCCCATATACCTGGCCGTCAATGCACACCTCAGAATTCAATAACAAAATGCCTGTCAGACCCTCCGCGCGCGGAATGCAGATGAGCGCCTCGTTACCGCGCCGCCGCCGCGCCGCTGAGCCAGCCAAAATTATCTCTAACTCACAACTAGGAGTAAGGCTCGCAACTAGGAGAAAGAACGTGAAACGTACGTGAAGCGATTGAAATTAGTCTTCGTTCCAATTTCAACCGTGACGTGCATTGTCAGTGCCCCCCAAATTCAGTTACCTATTTAACGAGATGTCTTCATTATTAAGAGTGCACGGTTGCCTACAATGTAACTAAGCTTCTCTTAGTTACTAAGCGTTATGTGTCGAAAGGTAAACGCAATACCGGTCCTTGAGCCGACGCCGCAGCCTGCAGGCCGTAAGCCGTAGGCGCGACGAAGCGTCGCTTAGATTAGCATGTCACAGGCGATATTAACTTGCGCCGGCGATACTTACGCACGGTGGATTTTTACGAGTACCTACGTAACTTGCTGAGAGGCCATTGACCTTGCCAGTCCTTACTCTGATGATGAATTTAATCCCCTGTTTTTAAAGCATTAAAATTCTTGAACGATAGACTCGCAATATAGGGAAATTTGAAAATACAAGCACAAAGTGAGTACTCATTTCGCGCTTGCGGTCGTTATAATTTGTTTGTTTTGCGATCGGCGACGATTAAAATTGTCGATCGTGATTATACCGCGCGCTCATCACAATACCGTATGGCAGCTGTTGAATTCTTCACCGATAAAACGTAAAGTAATCCTCTAAAATAATGATAAATAAATAAAATAAAATAAAATGCGTTTATTTCGGACAACAGAAACTAAAGCCTAAAGTTTTATCGCCTAGCACTAAGCAGCAGAAATATGAAGTCGGTGCGGTGCGAGCGGAATATTCTTTGACCGACTTCATATTTCTGCTGCTTAGTGCTAGGCGATAAAACTTTAGGCTTTAGTTTGTGTTGTCCGAAATAAACGCATTTTATTTTATTTTATTTATTTATCATTATTTTAGAGGATTATTTTACGGTTTTTTTCTAAGGTTTTTTTTTTTTAAGGCGGTTTTACTATTTTGTTAAAAGGGTTTTATTTCACAATTTTACGTTGATTTAACGTTTTCAGAGTTATCCTCCAACTCCTAACCGTTAAGGAGTTGTACCTTCCATCATCAGCTCAACAACATTTAAAATGTTCTCCCATGCACCTGTCTTGTCTTGGATTAGTAACCGCAAAGGAGTTATTGTACAGATAGCCCCAGCTAGCTGAGGTTAATGAAGCCGTGTCGGTGTGAACAAGCCGGCGTGGCGCCCGCGTGCCGCCGCCATGCTATCTCGAGATAATAAATACGCCTTATCTGCACTAGGGAAACCTCCGGCGTCGCTTGGCGTTATGCAGCTCACTGACGTTCGCTTCACAGCTGCAGCTAGGTCTAGCACAACTCACAGTGCGCCTTCTATCTCGCGCGAGAAAAACTGTCCGTCCTTTTCTATCACTCAGAATGCAACAAGACGGATAATATAATCTCGTGCGACAAACAAAGTCACGGCCAGTCGTGCTAGCTCTACTGATTATCTTGATAAGGTTGTACTAGGATGCTAGAACTGGTTAAGATACTATTAATATCGGCCCACTTTGCGATTTGTCACAATGCAATGGCGATCAGTACTACTACATCAGAACTACATAGAGGAGGAACAAGGAAAGGATAAAAGCCAACGTAATGACGTGAATCTGGTATCCATTTAAGTCATTCGCCAGAAAATGTCTACCAAAGCGATTCATTTCCCAAAATGATTATTTTCAGAAACTGTAAATATTTCAGGATTCAAAAGTCATCTCGTAGAACCCTATAGGAGGTTAGATTTGTTTTATAAAAATCCTGAAATATTTAGTTTCGGAAAAAAAACATTTTGGTAAATGAATCAGTTTGGCAAAAGTTTTGTGACAAATATTAGGTAAACCCGTGAATCTATTTGCAGCTGCAGTTTTCATTGCGTAGCTATTTTGACACTCGTAATCGGATAAAAATGACAGTTCTTGTATGACTGTGATAGCTACGTACCTATTTGTAAATGTTTCAATTACAAACTGTTGTAGGCAAGTTATTTTAACGGGAAACGATTAAATAAATAAAATTTATTGCATTAATCTGTGATAAAGCAAAAACTCATAAAAAGCGATGTTTTCAATGTTATGCAAACGAGTTTATCTCGGGCGATTACGGCGATAGCGGGCGGCAACGAGTGATCCTTTATTGAGTCGTATCGCAGCGGTATCGGGGATACGAGGCTTTTTCGCGGGTTAACGCTAGGTGGCGCTGGCAGTCACGCGGATAGTTATTTAGCATTTTACTGTAAGTTAAGAGATCTTGCTGATCATTTAATCAGAATTTATCGTATAAAAAAATATTGACTCGAAAACATTGCTCGAATTACTAAAACAAAGCAGAATCCGCACACTAATTTCGATCTAAAAAGGAAACAGTGTTAACTATAGTTTTCAAATTTCCATGCGCCTGTCTAATAGTGCGCACACTGCGTTCCCACAACTTAACACAGAATCACCCCCACTCGTATGCTCACACCTCTCTTTCCCACTACCGTAATCTTTTGATTAGAGAAATGAAAATCCAATCACCATTCCAGCTCATCCGATTGATAACTATACTCCGGGCATGGTTGTTGAGAAGCACTCCACAACTCCACGACGTCGTGGGTGTCTCCGAGGAAGCCGTAACCGGGTGTTTATGCGCCGGCGCCGATTGTGTCGCGATCGTAAACCGCCCGCGACGCGCTGCTGCAGCCGGAAACTGTCGTACTTAATGACAGCAATTACGAATCCTGTAATAATTGTCGTTTTTGGCAAAAGAAGGTCATACTGTTTTGGTAGATCGAGCAAAGATCTTTTTTTTTATTAAAGCAATGACCGCCGCCCAGCAACTAGGGGAATCACAGGTGCGTTTGCCAGCCCTCTAAGAAATAGGTTGGCTCGTCTTTTCAAAGATCCCTAACCTCTATTGCTCCGGGAATGTTGACGCAGGAAGCTGATTCCATATCTTCGTCGTGCAAGGGATGTAACACTTAGTACCTACTTAAGTTTCTTAAGTTAACTTGCGCTGTTCAACTGGAACCCAAAAAGAAACACAGAACTTGACATACTTACAAACAATATTATGGTGAAAACTGCACATCCTGTACAGTTGTGAAAGCAGAATATTGTGTAGCGGCAAATTCGCTTAGTACAATTTCTCCACAGTAATTGGAATTAAGTTAGGTGCTAGATCAAAAACACGTGACAGAATTTGCGCACGTTTTAGTACTAGCACTAAACTTTATCGCCACTCCGGCGCAGCTCGGTTATCGCCCGCTATCCATCACGCGACGCGGGCCTTCATTTACATATTTACCACTATCTAATCGCCCTAATACGATAACTCAGAACTAGCGGAACTGCAACGCATTATAAATGCTTGGTTCGGGATGCTTTGTGCGTTGCCTTCTCTGGCACTACGGGCTCGTTTTAGATTCTAAATTTCTCGTTCAATATTTGAAATATAGTTACAATATTTCAACCCATTATTAAAGACTATTATGTCCTAAGTGAGTACCTCTAAGCAAAAGATGTAAATATGATTGTAGACAAAATCCTCGATAAAAATATTGTTTAAAGCCAGAGGCCCGAGTACGAATTCTCGAATCCTGCGTAACGTAATCGAGTAGGTAGTAACGTTATCGAGAAATTTGTAAGTATGACGTTTGGAACAGCGCCCGCCCGTGAGCGTATTTGAAACTAAAATATTGTACCTTTGAAGTTTCTCGATTTCGATACGATAACTTAACGTTACGCAGGATTCGAACATTTGCACCTACTCGGGCCTCTGGCCTATCTCGGCATTTTTATAATTTCTAAAGCGGAGTGAGAACGAAAAGAAAAGCAATTATTGGGTCCCCTTTTTAGCTAGACAAAATTAAATCAATGCATAAGTTGATTTGATACCTATGAAACCCTCAATTCGCTAATTCAACTCGCACTTGCCCAGATTATTTCTATTCGCCTTTGTTGTCCAACAAACTAGACCCTCGCAAAACGGCTCCACCACTGCTCCTCTTACTTCACTGTAATACAAAGCTATCATCAGACACGCCGGATTATCGTCAGTTGTCATGATAAGGGGTTTCATAACGATTGTTGACTTAGTTTATAATATATAAGACGTACACAAAAACAAAACACAGCTTCGAACCCCGGTGAATGATAACATACAGATTGGATGGCGCTCGCGCTGTCGCTGTAACATTGCAGGCATTGTAAATAACCGAACTGCGGTAGGCGTCTTGGACCGCGCAATGAACTGAGAAATCGCTCGCGCCGCATCGCACAAAGTCGTGGAACCGCCGTATACCTAACTGCGTTGTGGCGAACGTCGTGAAGTGCTAAGTGCTCAGTATTAAGTGCTAAGGTGCACTTGCATTATACCCGAGTACTACAGCAAACTGGTTGTTAGGTGTGTGCGTGTTAAAACAATCGCAGCTCATTGGTGCCGCTGCGTGACGCTGCATCGGAGCATTGACGAAAGCCATTATACTATACACGAGAGCTTTTCCATGAAGCCGAGTTACAACCATCTTTACAATAAAGTTGTCAGTTTTATATGACAATTCGAACTAGATTTCTTTGACAATAAGAAGCGCTCTAAAACAAAAGCTCTTCAAGTCAGCAGTTGACACCAAATTGTCATTGAAAACTGACAATTGTAACGTTGGTGAAATAGGCCCCTAAATGTATATTGTAGGCCATTAGTTCGATTTCGCAAAGATCGCAGCTGCAAAAATTTATCATTCGAAAATGGAAAAAAAAATCATGAATTTGAAATACTAGTAGAGTAGGAAGTCGTGCACCTGCTTCACTCCCCTGCGCCTGCGGCGACCGCCTTGCTCCTATCTAATCTAAGGATGTCTCTATGCGGGAACGAGGAAAAAAAACCGTTTATCAAAGTTGCTTCACCCTATTAGGTATAATCTTATTGCTGACCGTATAGCCTAGTGATTAGAGAGTGACTAAGCTTGAGGTCCCGAGTTCGATCCCCGGTCGGGGCAGATGTTTGTACGATAAAAACGAATGTTTGTTCTCGGGTCTTGGATGTTTGATATGTATTTATCTATATAAGTATGTTTATCCGTTGTCTAGTACCCATAGTACAGGCTTTTGCCTAGTTTGGGACTAGGTCAATTGGTGTCAATTGTCCCATGACATTTGGTTCTCTGATTTGAAGCTAAATGATACTAACCTGCGTTCATTAACAAGTTTAAATTATAAGGATGACGGCAAATATCTAGAGATTTTGCATTTCAAAGCGCAGATTGAGTTACAAAAGTAAAAGGCGAGGAGTTCGGTGAAAAATGTCGTGATCATTAATTATATTTAATTACTGCCCCGCCGCTGCGATTTTTAAAAGGCGCTCCGTAAAGAAGTGTGATTATTGACTTAATTATTCACTGAAATGAAGCCGAGTCGAGACTAAGTGAAGAAACTGGAGGAACTGACTGCCGTAATGATGCAAAAGCTGCACCCAGCTGGTCAGAGAGTGATAGAAGCGAGTGAGTTCTCAGTGTTGATAAAGTGGGCGAATTGGCGTTCGTATTTTACATGATGATGGTATTTAATGAATGATAGATGAGTGGTTGACATAAATACAATTTTTGATTTCGAACATACGACAAATCTGTTCAGGGGTACCGGGATCCAGGTCTGAAGAGATTAGAGAGGCACCAAAAAATAAAAGTCTATGCTTAAGAGTTATGTTTGACGTAAAAAAATTGTCCGCTAGCTCTTAGTTCGGGGCGAACCACTAGTTTACTTATGAGATAATCTAAATATAGGCATATATTTTCTGCTACTAAAGATGTAACGCGAATTAACTGCAATCGGAACCCGGAAATCCAAACGCCTTTATTGTCATTACGAAACTGGATCGGCGCTAAGGGGAGCCGTGCAGTTCATTATGGGGAGCACGTCGGAGCACGAAGGTGTACCCGCGCTCGCTTTATTGTGAGTAAAAGTCGGCTGTCTCGCGGAAATCTGAGGAAACATTGAATTACGGTGCACGGCACGAGGCCGGCGCGGCGAGGCACCCGGGCGGCGCGAAGACATGCTCCACTGTAATTTCGTGTTTGTGTTAAAAACGAGGGCTTTGACATCGTGGGCCTTAATGAGCATCTTCTTAATAACCCCCCCCCCCCCCCCCTGCACCCTCACCGCCCCCCGAACAAAGATCAACAAACATACCCAACTTTATTTATATGGCTTGCTCGAATGTTTGAAGATTTGGAAGGATTTCGAGGAATCCGTATTCATGTTAAGAACGATAATCTGATACAAGTGTGTATGGTAGCCGCCTTACAAGTAAAGTTTGTTTCATCATCTTCATTACGTATTGTTGTTTTGATGTTGCCTTTCATACTTTCTGTATCGCATATAAGATAAAATCCGTGTTCAATATTCATCTCTACCCTAACTTGCTAACTATCTTTTTCCAAGTTCAATTAAAATAATGTTCAGCTGTTTTGTAGTAAAAATTTAACAAACGTGCAGTAAATTATTAAGCACTTTTGCAAGATTATTTCTTTCTGCAAGCATTACTAAATTTAATACCCATCTCCTATAAGGTAGGTATCTATGTCTGATATTCTTTGTAAGCCAAATTTCTTTTCAATATCATGCCTCATAAGAAACACATCCGTTATCTTTCATGGAAAGCAAAGCTTGTTCTCCTAAAAAGTAAATCTTGTCAGTATCTTTTTGTCGAGAAGATTGGCGTGGGACATCGATCACGGCCGCCGTCTCGCTCGCTCGCAGCGCGCCGTCCCTTCCCCTCATTAGCCGTCTTTTGTCTTCGTCCAGTTACGTGCTAATTACGGCTGCTAAGTCAAAGAGAAATGTTCTCCGATGATTAAGATTTTCTTACAAAGGGCTGTCATTTTTTTCAGGAAATTGCAGTTTTGTTTACGTACCTTTTCTAAATTTTTTACCGCCCTATTCGGCTGTCAAAGGGCAGATTAAATTCATGTGTAATTGGGATGCCCTTTTGGACTATCCATATAAAATGTTTTTGAACACAGAGGCCCAAGTACGAATATTCGAATCCTGCTCAACGTTATCGAGAAATTTGTATGACGTTCGGAACAGCGCCCGCCCGTGAGCATATTTGGAAATAGGAGGTTTCTCGATTTCTATACGATAACGTTACGTTACGCAAGATTCGAAAACTCGTGCTCGGCCTACAGAATGTGTTACGGAGGTTCATGAATCAAAACGAATTACGCTGCGTTACTATAAATACGACCAAAGCCAAATGCAAACAAAATTTTGGTCTCGGAATATCAAGGCATTTGATATCAGTTCACTGTGTAATTTCAGGTTGAAAATAATTGGCGATTCGGAATAATACAACAAAGTAGTCATAGTCATGTTTTATTGAGAAATTTCAAGTTTGTTAACATTAGTTTTATATAAATTCAGTTGCTAGCGCAATAATCTATACAACCTGCACTATCCAGTCTTCCCGCGGCCGCGCCCCGCCCCTCCAACAATTGTACAACAATCGTACATACTGTTGTTGACACAATTGTACATATTGTACGAAAGTATAAGATCCTGAATACAGTACAAAGAAAACTCACATTTGCCTTTTCATTACCATTATGGTATAAATACTACAATTTGATTTCTTCCTCACATTTTATAAATTTATAACATTACGTAGGGCACATAACACAACACGTTTGTACTGACTTAGGTGATTACGAAGTTAATCAAGTGAAATGGATTAAATAAATAATTACCATAAACAGTTCCTTCAATAAGTAAAGTCGTCCGTCGGGTCAGTAGCTCAATGTAGAGCAAAGCAGTAGTTGAATGTACGTTTGTAGCGGTATCAGTCGCATTGTCCGTATTTATGTAGTTCGCTCCACGGTTCGGAGTCTTCGGTCGTCAGAAGTCGCGTCAGTCGTCGTCGCCTAATGTCAGTCGGCCGCGGGCGCGCCCCGCCTCACTAACCAGCTACTACACGCTATCATATAACTACTATTCATATATTATATTACACATACAATGATCACCTGTGGTTGCACTCTTATTGCTATAGTGAGTTTCATTATCGTACAGTCGTAAGTCGTAAACCTCCGTATCAAAATATTACAACACCCGTCGCCCTGTACACAAGACCCCCCCCCCCCCCTTACCCGCCGCAATCTGTTTTATGTACACGTCGCATTATGACTAGAAATGAGATATATTTTGGCTGAATTTTAGACTAGTATAATGGTGTATTCGAATAAAAAATTAACGACTATTTTATTTATTAGACCTGTCTTGTAATTCGTTTAGTTGCGCAGCCAGCCGCTTTCGTACTCCGTTATACTTTAAAGTTTGCTATCGAGAATTTAAGTAATAATTACAATTTATAAGTTGTCGTAATAATTTACTCTATCAATATTCCTAACGAGACGAAAATATACATTCAGGTGAGGGGAAACGTAGAATTAAAAGAAAGGAAACATCGTATAAAAGTAGGACTTGACTCGCCGCGGACGAGCGCACAGACCGTGGACGGATCACTCAACAGACAGACAAAACACGAGCACAGACCTGCACGAGTACAGAAATACATAGTATTCATTCGTTCGCTTGTAACACTTTTAAATATAATTTAACAAATAATTATTTCACTGAACTCTATCCGAATCTTTGGCAAGAAGAAAAGTCTTTGGTTTGACTAGTGCGTAGACGGCAAGTTAGAGTAGAGCGCCGGCGCGTGGCGCCCGGGCGCAGGCGCGGGCGCCAGCGTGGCCGCCAGCCTGGCGCCCAGCGGCTGGTACTCCTTGCCCGACCGCGGTCGCAGCACGCTTGCGCACTGCCGTCCCGCCCTGCACGCAGACACACTCAGCATTAGACAATTATTTTTGAATTATTTGAATTACGAACCAAATAAATAGATTTTTTCATGACAATAGCCCATTGCTGCCAAAAACAGTTAACTCACCGCATGGTAACTGGCGTGTCGGTAGAGGAATGCGAAGAGCAGATGGAGAGCGTCTCGATGTAGTCCGACATGTCGGACGCGCCGCTTGACGAGCTGTGCGTGTCCAGCACTCCTGCGGACAACACACAGAGTTTTACAAGTGTATCTCAATTAGATCTAACCATTAATTGACGTTAGTTTTTTTGGCAAGCAATTTACCTCTAAGCGCTTTGAGAGACAAGAGAGGTACTTCGGCCTCTGCTGACGAAGACTTGTGCGTGGCGTCGACGGAGCCGAGTCGCGGTGCGTCGCTGGAGCGCGCGCGGCGCGGCGGCGTGGCGCCGGCTGGCAGGGCGGCGCGGCGCGCGGTGCGGTAGTGGCGCCGCGCCGCCGCTGTCGTCAGCGGCAGCTCGAACTCGCCCCCGCAAGCGCCCTCCGCGCCCCGCCGCAGCGAGCAGCTCGACACGCCTGAGTCGTTGCTACTAGAGGAGTCCCGGTTACCGGCCGTCTTGCCCGGGGCGGTAGTGCGGGCTTTAGAAGCCTCTGAGCTATCCGCGTCCGACAGCTTGTGGCAGCCGCAAGGCGAAGCGGCGCGCGAGCCCGGCGCCGCGTCCCGCAGAGTCTCCACCGACGACGTCGAGCCGCGGCTGCCGGCGCTACCTTCGAACTCCTTTACATCCTCCAGAAATCTGGATGAGTCTGCTGAGCTGGAACGCTTGCGGTACTGGATCCGCGCGGCGCGCTCGGCCCTCGTGCTGCTGTCACCGGCGTCGCCCGCGTCGCCCGCGACTCCCGCTCCCCGGAGAGCCGCTCGTGCCGCCGGACACAGAGCGGGGTTGCTCGCAGATTTCTCCTCGCCGAGGCTCCTCGCGGCGCGCGCCGGGAGTCGCAATGTGTGGAACGCAAAGCTGCCAATGGGAGACATGGGAGTATAACCAGAGGGAGGGGCTTTGCTTGCGTCCACCTTGATGGGGTCTATACTGTTGGGTTCCATCATGAGGTACTCGTCGGTGGTGGTGGGCGGGCAGGCGCGGCATACGCAGCGGCCAGCACGAAGCTGGTAGGCGCCGGGCCGCAGGCTGGCACCTATGGCGTCTAACTCAGCCTGCGTCACGCCCGCGCGCCGCAGCAATGCGCGCGCGTTCTCGTAGTGCTCCAGCGACAGCGCAAAACTCAGGTTTTCGTAGTTAGCGAACAGTCCGTCTTCTACGTCAGATGCCTCGACTCGCGCCTCCTGAATACCTTCGCCAAGGGATGCTTTTCTCTTGGTTTTTCGAGACACGTCTATCGTCGCGTAGAGCGCCGTTCGATCATTATCGTTCGGCGTCAAGTTTTCTTTGTTGGGCACAGAACTTTCGCTGGGCGTAGTGGCTTTCCTGCAGTAAGGAAGCCGGATCCAGTTGTGTGCCCAGTCGGTGACGCGGCGGCACGGGCAGCTCGTTGGCTCTAGGCTCTCCCCCGTCTCCACCACAGTCGCCCCCCGCCGCCGCTTCCCGAACCTGAGCAAACAGCCGCAGGGCTTCTTCACTATGACAGCGTTGGACGTCCCGCTTTTAGTTATCGTGAATAATTCATCCTTCAGACATTCCTTGAGCCTCTTCGGGGTGTCGTAATATTCTCCTTCGACCTGGTCAACAGAGAAAGAGTGTCATACGAAATCGAAACAATTTTAGTTATTACAAATCTTGACTGAATTTGAAAATCACTCACCTCAGCTAAAGGAACTTTAGGCACGTCGTAGTTTTCGTACGGACCAATTTTGGATCCAGCTTCATCCATATGTGGCTTGGATCCGCAGGCGCAGACGTGTGGCGGCGGCACGGGCGCCATGCCGGCGGGGGAGTCGAGGCGCGCCGGCTTGGGCGGGCGCGGCGGCGCGCAGGCGCAGCGCTCAGCCGACGCCGGCGCCTCGCGCAACGCGTCCATGGTCCACGCGGGGCTAAAGGGCGCGGCGCCCGGTGTCAGCGCCGCCGTGGAGGAGCGTGACATGGCGCCCAGCTTGGACATGCAGCTCATGCAGCGCTCGAGCGCCGCGCCGCCGGCCCACGCGCCCTCCACGCCGTGCACCGAGGCCGTGTCGCCCTCCCCGGCGCGCGCGCGCTCCGCCGACGGCCAGCACGGCGACGCCGCGCCCGCTGCGTCCAGCGGGAGGTCGGTGGGTAGCGAACGGTCAGCCGAATTGAGCTCTGACAACCGGGTGTCGGGCCGAAAAGCTTTATTCGACTTTGGACTTTCTCCTCCTGAACAGAAATTAGAATAAATTTTGTTTTTACAAAGCGTAACTTAATAATACCGTACTTTCAAAGTCAGTTAAGGATTTGAAGACGTTGGTCGTACATACCCTCAGTGCGTGCGTGGTAGGCCCGGCGGCGCGGCGACAGGCGGCCCTGCGCGGCCAGCTCGAAGTCCCGCGCCAGCTGTTGCGCCTGGTCCGACACCATCACGTACAGCCCCTCCCCGGCGCCGCAGTGCGAGCCCCCTTCGAAGCAGAACTTGCCTTCCACCACGCCATACCGCCTGGGATAAAAAAAAAGATCATTAACCCTTCTGACTTATCAAAACGAGCAAAACCTCAATCCACAAATCACTGGCCATAAGATACCACTCCATTACTTTCGTTCGATTATTAAAAAACTTCAACAATATGCTTATTCTAGTCTGCCTACGTGCATCAGTCCATGGCAAAGATTGTTGTGTTTGTACCGGAGATGTTGCAACTCCCAGACGCCGAGCAGCCGCGGCGGCACGCCGGCGGTGAGCGCGCAGCGGCGCTCGTGCAGCAGCAGCCGCGCCGGCCCCGCCGCGCGCCGCGCCCCGCCGCCCCCCGCACCCGCCGCCAGCACCACCAGATACTGGCGTGCCTCGCCCAGGTGCGCGTTCACCTTTACCTAAACCAAACAACAGCGGTGTCAATCATCCGCAGACTAGTCGATAGGCTAGTTTGTAAATTGTATGACATTCACTGGCTATAGTCGAAGTTTTTCTAGTTGTACTTAAAACACAAAATTTAAGGGAAATCTGATTTTCATTGGCACTGTCACGCAAGTAACTTTACAGGTTTTTTTTTGGAGAACTTCTAAATATACAGTGGTCGATATTTATTCGTGTCGCGCTCTGCAATTGTCTTATTGTATCGCTCTACTCAATTAGTTTGTGTCGCATAGCATAGGTCTATAATGTGCATAAGTATATATTATTATAACTGTTGCCATCCTACAATTTTTTCTGGTTTTCTGAACTGAAAAGGCAAGACACAAGCAAGACACCGATTAATCACCTGCCACTGTATGAGCCGCTCTCGCGTCTCGAAGGCAAGGATAGCGACGAGATCGCGACAGACCAGCGCCAGCGTGTTGGAGTGCTTGTCCAGGGTGAAGCCGGTCTCGGCGCCCAGGAACTGCTGCAGCGACAGCGCCGCCTTCACGCCCCCGCCGCCGCCCGCCGCGTTGTAGCGCGCCCGCGCGTCGCGGTACAGCTGCAGGTGCACGCAGTCTGCAACACACCACAAGCTCAGCCCTGGCTACTGGTTCAAATCGAGTGAGAAGCAATACAAAATGGAGCTAACGAGTTACAAACGCTCTTCGTAACCAGGGTCTCATCCACACACTCGTTGTTATACGCACATGCCGTTAACATGTCTACCAGATTCAAAGCAAGCGCCGGTGGCATCCGTGTGTGATTGCAACAGAGTAACAGACTAATGTACTGTGAAAAATTTGTATGGAACGCTTTTCGAAAGCCATGTAAATATAACCCATGCCGCGTCAGAGTCATAGAATTATCTACTGCCAGTCTTCCGCTCTGTCGCGCCTGCAGCGTGGCGCCTTCGAAAGTCTCATTAGAAGTAGAAAAGCATCCTAATTGAATGCACATGATATGTTTATAAGAAATATTAACCTAGCTTAACTAACATGCATCATGCAATCTCGTAATTATTAAATAATTTGTCAGCGGGTTCATTGCGGCGCAACCTAATAGTTTGAGTTAACGACTATATGTACAACAAAACATTCCGATTGACTCGGCTCGTTCAGTCCTTTCACTAAATTTACGACAAACATGTCGTCGACAAGTTATTATAATGTTTTGTAACATTTTTTGTTACAACCCTCGCTTCGAGTAAAGGCTAAAAGTGAATGTACTGTAAGAATTTTTATTACACTTTAGGGTGCAGCGAACAATGAAGGGGTGTCCGCGATACGGAATGGTTGAGATTCCAAAAAAATCGCTTTAAATCCCATAGCGAGGATTTCTTGGGGCGCGTGCTTTATCGAGGAGAAAATAACGCGCCTCGTCGAGCGCGAGCGGCGCGGCGGCGGCGCGGCGTCGCGCGGGTAACGAGAGGGGCACACTCGCATTCGATAACACACTATTATATTCACTTTGTAGTAAGCCAGCGCATTATTTACTCTCCCTTCGAATGCACACACAAAATCGATTCGCTTTGCGTATCGCAATTGAATTCGTCATGCAGCATGTTTTAATTTAGCAATCAGTGTTCGATACAAAATAATAAAAAGTTGCAGTAAAATTTTACGATCGCTTTTTAATTTTTATCTGCCCCGTCGTCCGGACGAGCTGATACCGCCCCCGTGTGCTGCGGAGTGCGTCCTGCGCCCAGTCCGGAATCAAGTGTCATTATTATATCACCCTCACTCTTTCTCTGGCTACCCCATTGTCATTTCTGACAATGCGTTTTATCGTACTTAACCTTTTAAAACTAATTGATCTGATTAATCACCAATCCTAACCAGAATGTGCTCCGAGTTCTACTCAAGCATATATATATATATATTTATCACTACTTCATCTTCATGTGTTATGTTGTACATATATCACTGATGGATAACGAGAAGATAACACTACAAAGTTACCGAATTATTTTTACCCACTCCATTCGTTTACTTTGAAATACAAACAGAAACAACTCTTTATTATTAGGAAAGATGCTTATTTGATTTATTTCCAAATAACTTAATCTATCATTACAGGATACATACCTAATGCGATGTTAAGTACTATGGCGACCGAGTTAAAGATTCAAAGGCTCGATTGCCCACTCTTTTTACACGACTGTATTGTTCTCAAAAGGCCACTTTCAGCAACGCTTCACATTAAAAAAGAGAACTAAGTAAACTCGTAATTTGGTTGTTATTTGCCCTTATTTATAAATCAAGCCAATTACATCCGTGTAACTTTACAGTGACGTCGGTAAAGCATGGATCCCCGCGCCGCGGCCGCGTGCGCCGGCGCCGGGCGGGGCCAGCCGCTTTTATGGCCTCCTTAAAATACTTCCGCTACTAAGTCGCTCTTAAAGCACTTTTGTTACAGCAACATTCTGTTAATCACTGTGGAATATATCCGTAATAAAGTCACAAATATTGGAAATAAAATTCAAATTTAACGACGTCGTAACATTTTTAAGACGCAGTCTGAATTCCAATAAACAGCAGCGCAACAAAATAGGAAAGCTTAGTTACGGGAACGGTGTTCAAGCTGACCGGGCGACCGCGGCCGGCCGGCCCGGCGGTCGGCACTGTTTACTTTACATCTACGATTTAAATACTCATACATTATTTGATTAATTTGTACGAGTGTTTATGATCAATGGTCCGTGTCGACCGACCCAATAATAGTATAAGGAATTAGGTGTAACGGCGACCCGCGACAACTTGATGCCTGCGCACCCCAAGCTTGCATTTGCACATTTTTTACTTCTGTTTTATTTTTGCACGTGTTAGTTATGACTTTCGTCAGAATTTCGTGCCGCCACCCAAAAGTTTACGAGTTTGGGTTTAAGACGCCACCGCAAGCAACCGCGCCGCGTCAGCTGAGTCATAAACAGACGCCTCCGCGAGCAACCGCGCCGCGTCAGCTGAGTCATACACAGACGCCACCGCGAGCAACCGCGCCGCGTCAGCTGAGTCATACACAGACGCCACCGCGAGCAACCGCGCCGCGTCAGCTGAGTCATACACAGACGCCACCGCGAGCAACCGCGCCGCGTCAGCTGAGTCATACACAGACGCCACCGCGAGCAACCGCGCCGCGTCAGCTGAGTCATAAACAGACGCCACCGCGAGCAACCGCGCCGCGTCAGCTGAGTCATACACAGACGCCACCGCGAGCAACCGCGCCGCGTCAGCTGAGTCATACACAGACGCCACCGCGAGCAACCGCGCCGCGTCAGCTGAGTCATAAACAGACGCCACCGCGAGCAACCGCGCCGCGTCAGCTGAGTCATACACAGACGCCACCGCGAGCAACCGCGCCGCGTCAGCTGAGTCATACACAGACGCCACCGCGAGCAACCGCGCCGCGTCAGCTGAGTCATAAACAGACGCCACCGCGAGCAACCGCGCCGCGTCAGCTGAGTCATACACAGACGCCACCGCGAGCAACCGCGCCGCGTCAGCTGAGTCATAAACAGACGCCACCGCGAGCAACCGCGCCGCGTCAGCTGAGTCATACACAGACGCCACCGCGAGCAACCGCGCCGCGTCAGCTGAGTCATAAACAGACGCCACCGTGAGCAACCGCGCCGCGTCAGCTGAGTCATACACAGACGCCACCGCGAGCAACCGCGCCGCGTCAGCTGAGTCATAAACAGACGCCACCGCGAGCAACCGCGCCGCGTCAGCTGAGTCATACACAGACGCCACCGCGAGCAACCGCGCCGCGTCAGCTGAGTCATACACAGACGCCACCGCGAGCAACCGCGCCGCGTCAGCTGAGTCATACACAGATGCCACCGCGAGCAACCGCGCCGCGTCAGCTGAGTCATAAACAGACGCCACCGCGAGCAACCGCGCCGCGTCAGCTGAGTCATACACAGACGCCACCGCGAGCAACCGCGCCGCGTCAGCTGAGTCATAAAAAGACGCCACCGCGAGCAACCGCGCCGCGTCAGCTGAGTCATACACAGACGCCACCGCGAGCAACCGCGCCGCGTCAGCTGAGTCATAAACAGACGCCACCGCGAGCAACCGCGCCGCGTCAGCTGAGTCATACACAGACGCCACCGCGAGCAACCGCGCCGCGTCAGCTGAGTCATACACAGACGCCACCGCGAGCAACCGCGCCGCGTCAGCTGAGTCATAAACAGACGCCACCGCGAGCAACCGCGCCGCGTCAGCTGAGTCATACACAGACGCCACCGCAAGCAACCGCGCCGCGTCAGCTGAGTCATAAACCCAGCGGTGACACTCCTATCAAACGGCAATTGTCTCTGCGATGCTTATACCAGTTTTACGTCAGTCTAAACGCATTATAACACGATATTTTTATAATGCTTTCACCAAAAAAAACAGTAAGATTATTATGTCATCTGGGGTAAAAGCGACTATGGGGCTATTGCATCTATTTGAGTTATTTTTTAAATAACGCCTTCTTATGATAGACACATTTGAATGCAGGAGCTGTTGTTATTCAAGTTGTTTAAAAATAACTCAAATGGACGCAATAACCCCATAGTCGCTTTTATCCCAAGTGACCTTGCTGAATTTGATAATAATGTCGTCTATGACACTACAGAAATTTGGCAGGACTCAGAACGACTAATAAATATTGAAAATAAGATAGAGACAACGATTTTGAGCGGAAGGTATGTAACGTTGCGTGATGAACGTATTGTGTTGGACGTAACTATTGAAATGAGCTTAGGAGTTGTTTATAGCTTAGAGCTATATTTTAATGATATGATATAATATCACACCCGTAGGTGCATACATCTTTGGACATGTGTTCGCAATAAATGAATTATTATTATTCTGTATATTTATTTTAACGTCTTAGGGTAGGTTTTTATAATATTCATATAAAAAGTAATAAAACAATATTAATACAAAATATAAAAACATTATAAATACCTAACCTAGAGTGCCGCCGGTAGCGAGGCAGGGCCTGCCGGTGGTCAGGGCGACAGAGAGAGGAACCTCCTGACTATCCGAGCCGTGTCCAGGAGTACCGCCTTCTGTATCTGACCCTTGACCCAGCCACCTAGCGAGAGCCTTTTAAGGTGATGGTCAAGGCTCTTCGCTATTAGACCGTTCGCCAAAACGACTATCGGGACAGTGATCATCGAATCAACAGGCCACATGGCGGTAACCTCGTGAGCCAAGTCAAGGTACTTGCTGACTTTGTCCTTCTCGGCCTTCACGAGGTTCACATCATGGGGGATCGTGATGTCGACGAGCACTGCCTGGCGCTTCGATCGATCTATCAGCACGATATCAGGTTTATTGGCGACAATAGTCCTGTCCGTGATGATAGATCGATCCCAGTAGAGCGTGACACGACCATTTTCATGAACTGGTGCAGGTGTGTACTTGTAGTACGGCACTTCGAAGTCCACAAGACCGAATAAAAGAGCAAGTTGCTGGTGAATAATCCTGGCTACAAGGTTATGTCTGTGCAAGTACTCGCCGTTAGCAAGACTAGAACAACCAGAGATAATATGCCTGAGTGACTCCCCGGGACGGCGGCATGCCCGACAGATGTCAACCGTACCATCCTTCAGTATATACCTCCGGTAATTATTATTATTATTAAAATTCAAAATTCAAATTCAAAATCCAAAATTTTATTCAGCAAATAGGCAGTTGAATGCTCTTTTACAGGTAATTTTTTTTGAGTCTACCATCGCTTTCGGAAAGACCATGATTGCCAAGAAGAATGCGCCGCAAGAAACTTGGCACAAAGTCATTTTTTCTAAAAACAAGTTACATTAGCTCTTACAATACGTAACCACAGACAAATTACACAAAGAAACCTCACTCTGTCATTAAAAGATTAAGAGAGAAAAAAAAATACCGCATTTTAGAAACAAGTGTAAAAAGTAATTATTAGAACAGCAAAACCAGAACACTTTACTTTACTGGCACGTTTTAATTGAGCAGGAGATGTATAGGGTCTCCAGGTCAAATATCTGTGAAAATTTAAATTACAAAGGGATGTATAGGGTCCCAGAATTAATACTATAATATAATACTTAATCTAAATGGCTTAGAGATGTATCGTCTCTAGGGTCGATTTAAACTAAATTTAAAATCAGCAGAGGTGTAAAACGCCTCCACGGTCAAATAATAAGTATAATAATACATATACATAAACTGGAGATGTATATGGTCTCCAAATGTCAAATAACAAAAATTGATGAAATATACATTTCATGTCATCATGTCAAATAAATAAAACATTATTTATGTCAATTGTATTACAATTAGTACGCAGCGGACAACGGCAAAAGAGCCGGACACCATACACGAATATCTTCGGGACGCAGCCAAGTCACATTGATGTCCTAATTATCTTCTGTTTTCAGCCTTGGCCAGGTGGTGCCATCACATAAGTATTCATTCACTTTGTAGTATGCTTTTTTCAAGAGAGCGGTCTTTGTATCTTTTAAATGAATTGTGAGGCAATTCCCATGCATCTACAGGCACTTTATTGTAGAACCTCACGCAATTTCCCAAAAAAGACTTTTCGTAGACGAAATTTAGGGACGGCAAGTTTATGCTTATTCCGAGTGTTGAAACCATGCACATCCGATTATTATTATTATACATGCAAGATGCGACTGGGGCCACATTTACCGTGGCCGTGATATTCGAGATTGTTATTACTGCATTCTCGGTTACTTCGTCGTTAAAACCGTCAGCGCGCGAGACCGGCTGCGCTCGCGCAGCGGCGTGTGTGGCGCTTAGGATCACTTAAACGTTGACATTTTATTGGGAGTTCCCTCCTGGTATGGTGTTAGCTGTCACTAGCTGGGTTCTAATTTACGTAATATTGACATAAGCGTTATTAGAGCGGATTCTTTGACGCTATTGCTTTGTAGCTTTTGGGAAAGAGAATGATTCGTTAAAATCAGAGTCCACGGGTGATTAGTTCACGTGACTTGATGTCAAGGGGTTGTTTGATGAATCCCTCAGACTGTCACGGTATTCGAGAAACTTTACTATTACAATAACTCTATTTCAATACTTTGGTGAGATGAGATTCATATTCTAATTAATATTTTCGTAGAACCAACAGCTATAAATTACAAAGTAAGTAAGTATACGTAGGTTATTTCTATCGTAACATTGAAGCCAATTTTATTACGGATCTCACAACCAGACCACTTGACTTTGATTTTATGTAATGTAGGATAACTTTATAGACATTGTAATAAACTACTTTTTTACTTATTAGGTAGGTACGTCTACGAAGTTTTATGATAAGTTTAATAGAGCAAGGAAAAAATGCGCAGTAAAAAATCCACAAAATATCGTTACACAAACAGAACAAAGATTATGCTTATCGCAGTATGCCACGAGATCTCCGACTCGCCCTCCGACAGTCACCCCCTCCCGCCCCCCCCCCCCTCCCGCGGGTCCCTCCCCGCCCGCGCCCACGCCGTTAGGGTTGCTAATTTATTTGTCACATCGTCATCGGGAACAAATGACTATAAATCGCGTCGCGTCGCGGCGCACTGACTCGCGGCACGAATCGATTAGCACATGTTCAGTCGGAGGGTGACAGATAGCCCAGTACCGTGATTGCAATAATTTTGTTGCATTATTATTTGCATTTTGCATTTTACTTAATTATAAAGTACAAAACGTGTCAGTTGGTATACTGGCCCCTATTTCACCATCTTTAGTTGTCAGTTTTATATGACAATTCGAACTACATTTCTTTGACAATATGAAGCGCGCTAAAGCAAAAGCTCTTCAAGTCAGCAGTTGACATCGAATGGTCTTTGAAAACTGACAATTGTAAAGTTGGTGAAATAGGGGCCTGGTATATATGTCTTGTCTTTTATAATAATATGATCCGCGATCAGTCGAGGGACTTCAATCGGATATGGTAAGTACAGGTGTAGCGCTTTTAAGGGAAAATGGCCATTGCCCTTTTCTCCTTTTTACAATACATGTAAAGCGGTTGTTTCGCCACAACTTCAAAATTAAACGCTTACTGAAATACTTTTTGACTGAAATTTCAACCAAGCCAAAATAATTTGGTAGACTTCGACAACCTTAGATATTGAATTGAAACACATAACAAAGCTACTAACCTAAGTTCTAATGTAATAGCCGACAAGATGGCGATTTTATAATATCCCACGTGACCCCAAACTAACTGAAGCTGAAATTAAGCTAAGTTTATGCACCATCCTCACCTAAGTTCTCTTTATATGCCAACTAATATCTAAGCCCGCTATTACATTACTGAAAAAAATCGGTTAATTTCTAACTCGTTCGCCTCACGAACTCGCAACGTAATGCAACTAACACATTTTTTTTACCACTGTAAAGTCGGGCTAGTTTTCAGTAGTACTCGTAATTTAATAACACTTGAAAACAATTTGTTGCCATGCGCTGCAACAAAACAGCTTGTTGTTTGCGCTACCTTCACAGCTTCTCGCGCTGGCGACACAGCAACAGAAGCGAAATTACGCCGCAGATGTCGCGCGACAATGTCGGGCTCGTTAGTAACCGACGGCAGCGACTTGTTGCGACTGCCGGCTAAAAGAAGCTGTAATTGAAGTCCCGCCGCCGGGATCACCGCGGGCGCCCTTAATTAAGCGCCGCTCCTGCGCCGGCCCGGTAAGCGCCGCTTTGCCAGCGCTGTCAACAACACGCGTGTATCTTTTCTTTTGCACATCGCCTCTCACCGGTGAGATAATGGCAGTCATATTAAAACTCAGCGGCTAGTAGAACATACCTACATAAAACTTTGCTTTTCCTTATCTTACACAAATAAAGTAAGCGCCTGAAACGCAAAATTACGTAATATTTATTTCAAAGTTATTTAAATTTAAACGCACAGCAAGTTAATCTTCAATGGGATATCGCTGATAATATTGCCAGATAACGTAGGCCTTCGATCAAGGGCAGGTTCGCGGGCGCGAGCGGTGACATGCGGCAACTGTAAACGCACCTTCGCTGTTACCAACTATGCGTAGTATCTTGTATTGCGTCACAAAGACGGAACTAAATGTAGTGTTCAAGTCTCTATCTAAACCCGCTCGCAGCCTTGAGCGCTGGTGTCACTTTGATTTGACGACCAATTTGACACTTACACGTTGAAACAGCCGTGAGTAACCTTGGAGAGTAACACCCCAGCACTTAGCTCTCGAGCAATGTAAGACTATTAATAGGCAGTCATATTAAACTGACTTCTGAAGGAATGCAAGCTACAATAGCAAAAGATTTTATTCACAAATCCGCCGGTACGTAGAACTTCTACAACCGGTTTCAAAGTGTCCACAGCCAACTCCGTGCAGCATTTTCAAGCGTTTCAGTGCGAATGGCGGTGGCGAGACTCGCGAGTGCATGCACCGACGTCACGACAAGGCCAACGATATATCGATCATTAGTACCGACCGATCGACTTTATCACTTACAGAAGAACTAAAATAACAAATTAGTTTTATTGCGGTTTATCGCTCTAATACCGTAGATAGACAAGATTGGACAATAATCTGGCAGTATTCTAGTTTTGGTACGTTTTGGTAATTGTTTTAAAAGGGATTTTTCTTTAACTTTAACCGTAAATCCTGCCAATGATCGTCGTTTACCTTGATTATTCGTAGACATTACCTACATGTGAATCTTGTGATCACAATCTCCAAAACCATCGTGACAGAGCAATAGACATACGGTAGGTACTGATTGAATGTAAACAAAGTGATAATTTTATTGAATTTTATCTGTTTGATAAGGATTAAGAGTTGTATAGTGAAATAAATGTTAAAAGTAATCCAGAGCTTGTTCCTTGTCATAGTATCCTAGGCCTATTGCGCCACATTTTGACAAACAGACTCTTAGCCTCTACAAATCACGAGTTGTACAGATGCAAGTAAAATCGGCGAATGACCTTCATAATTTTGCTTTTTTCTGGCAGCTTGCTTTTTAGCATTTTGGCCGCAATGAATACGCAGACAAATTAATGACAGCATTTGCATCAATGAATTATACAACCCATTAGTAAATCGTGCAAGTAAAACTTGTGCTACAACAAGAGGTTCTCTTGACAGAGATGCATCGGTTTTCAAACCAACTAAAAATACGACACTGCTACTTGTTAAGAGATGGTAACACGAAATAATAGACGCAATGTCGGACTCACCTGCGACGGGAGACAGCTTGCGCATCACGCACCAGCGCGACTTCCACTGCAAACACACACCAGTTAAAGGCCTATTGCACTAGCCAACATCAAGACCCCAATATCGCCTTAAATCTAGATCCTCTCTTTCTAATCTTCCCCGTCTTAATACACCAGCCTACGTCGGGGTAAAGACCCCTTCAAATTCCATAGTGTCAGCTCTTGGACTCTCACTTGCCCTACCATATACGGGGCCATCTTAAACCATGCAAGGGTGCATGGGCAAATTATAATGTATGTGCCCCTTTACCTACTCTAATCTGGATATATCGAGGCCAACACAACTATGACCGCGCATGTCATTATGGGAAAGATATAGCCGACCACAGACCAGGCCGCGAGGGTCAATTCAGAGTCCACTTCTCGACTATTGCCCCGCATCGAAACAGACTGGTGGCAACCCTGACCCTTGGTGGGGCCATTAAGGTCAATCGTAAGCTTTATGAGCGCTAATCTACATTCTTATATGGATTTAGTAATCTTTTAATGCTTACTTCATTACATTATGATTATTATCGCCATTACATTGAAAATTCTTTATCATTATGTAGAAATTTACAAGCATTTTGTGTTTATGTTTCACATGCGGATTGCGTCATGTGGTTTTAGGCATTGATTGATGTGATAATTGCACCGTTTTTTTTTAAACACCCATAAGACTGGTATGTATTTCAAGTACACTGGTCTTATTTATTTACTCTAATTTTACTAACAGCTTCATTCATATGTACAGTGCAATTAAAATGAGACAGACAACGTACTTGACGTGAAGTTTGCTCAACCAAGTATTGATGACGAGTGAATGAGTAGACACTTCTTTCTATGGTCCAAAAATGGAGTAATTTATCACTGTATTAAAAACACTTAACACTACTGCACCGTGCCTGCAGCGAGCCTGACAACGGAACTGGAGAAAAAGACAGTGCGCTGTCAGGAGCATGGTTCGAATATGGAACTACCGAGCCAAAGTCAATCACTCCAGCCGGTCGCCAGCAAGTGCGTTGTCGGCCTCGTCTGTTACTGGCAAACTTAGGCCACTTCCTGACTTGTCGGTGCGCTAGGTATCAATACCCTCCGTAAGTTCTGTACAGATTCTTTACCAGTGCAGTACCGCCCCGCTCCCGCGCATATCCCGTAAGTTTAGTGTTCATTGAAATACAGGCGTTCAAGCTACCGCACCGACAAGTCAGGAAGTGGCCTTAGAGTGGTTGTTGTGTCAACGTATGCTCGTGCTGATCAAGCGGTTGCTCACCTTCTTCCCGTCGCGGAACTTGACGGTACCCTCGATGATGGTGCTGTCGTCGGCCATGGCGCTACTGCATCGCCGTCACTGACGCACACACTGACACCGCACTGTCACGACACCCACACTGTCACCGAGCCATAGCTCGCACTGATGCACCGAGGCTCGATTGCGATGTTTTACTGTTACCCTCACAATCTGAAACAAAGTGGAAGTTATGGGATGGAAATTTGGTGTCATCTAAAAACAAACATAATAATATTTAAGTACAAATACATATTACAGTTTATTTAAATAAGCAGTTTTTGCAAAAGGACATATCCATCAGACTCCAAACTAGGCTGAGCCTGTAACTTGGGCGTCTGCGAGAGCGATGAAACAAAATATGGCGCTATGGTTTTGATACAATTCAATCAACGGTGAAGGTGCAAGTATCTAAGATAAAATCGATACACGAGTACAAAGCCTTTTGATATTTAGGGGATAATTTAGAGTTTTTTTTTTGAGTTGTGTAATTAGTGACACAGGCAGTAACTGACAAATACTTTCACCTAATAGTTACTAACATCACCATCGATATGAGAGTAAAAATAAATAAAATGACAAAAAACGATAGAGTCAACCCGTATAGCCTTCAGTCTTATTACACTGCTTGGACGGGGCAACGTGCCGAAAGGCAAATTAATACCTTGCAGTCTCTGGTTTATGGATTGATCAGTGTCAACGCGTAACCCAATGTCACAAATACCTAATAATGGTGTTAGTTTAACGCAATCGTCTGGCATCATATTGAGTCACGGAGGCCGGCACTCGGCGGCCGCGTGGTGCCGGGCCCGCGATCTGCATGCTATCAGCGATAAGCGACGCTCGTGTCCGAATAATTAGTGTGTACTGATAACAGCTAATCCCCTCGCGCCCGCGGTCTCCCGAGCCTGCCCCGCGCCCCGCGCGCCGCCCCCGCCCGCCCTAACCGCCGATAAACTCTACTCACTTTCATCTACCCGCCAGTATAAGTTATTTCCCAATATTCCTATGTTTAAATCTGTACTGACGTCACAAATCATGAATCCTTTATCTTTGACTAATGTCAACAGTACAGAATGACAAATTCAATAATGCTTTATCGATAACAAGGGATTACGATTGAAATAGATTGATAAGTAAAAACATGACTACTGAATTTGTGTAAGGCCACTCAACTAGACGGGGGCTGCTTGCAAGAGATGCACGAAGGTGGCGACTATTGCTGTACAGTCAGCAGCAGAAGTAGCTAAACAACCGAAGCGGTCACAATGCTCTATTGTTATAGACATAAAAGCTTGTGCAGATCATTGTGACCGCTTCGGTTGCTTAACTACTTCAGTGCCCTAAGCACGACTTGTCGAATCCTGCGTTACGTTACGGTTATCGTATCGAGATCGAGAAATCTCATACAAAATTTTTGTTCCAAATACGCTCACGGGCGGGCGCTGTTCCAAACATCATACAAACTCGTTATAGTTTACTATTCGATTTTACATGACGCAGGATTCGACAAGTCGTGCTTAGGGCACTGCTGCTGACTGTACTGTAGTAGAAATTGTACTTGAAAATCTGTAATTATGAACATCATTCATGTTCGCAAACGCTTCCGAAGCCCATTATTAGTTAAAAATTATGTCTTTATCATAATTGCCTTCAGTAATCAATCATTTCAGTTGTTGAAACATGGCAGTAGTATATAGGTGATTTACAGCCGATTCTACGAGTACATGACTTTTAAGACGTCCAAATATTACTTAAAGCCAGCGAAGGTAACGGAAGTTTATGATTTCATAATAAGGAATAACGTAGTCAGTTTTTCGCTGTAATAATTTAGTGAATTTGTCAAAATCTGAATACGATTCTTTTGTTTTTGAGAAAAGTTTTAACCCAACAGAAAACAAATTGGGGATTGAACTTTTTATCGATGTAATGATAGTAAGCAAGGGAATTATAGTGATAAAGACGGTGCGCAGAATAGCTACATTAGATTTATATTTATTTTTTTCAATGTTATAGCTACATTCATATAAACTAAAACCTGAGCAATATTTTGCGAAGTCTGTCGCGAGGGCGCTATATTTTTAATCCCCGACGAAAAAGACGGGTGTTATAAATTTGACCTGTGTATCTTTGTATCTGTCTGTGTCAAACGGATGAACCGATTTCGATGCTGTTTTCATTCATCGAAACCTAGTATAATCGAGATGGTTCTTAGCTAAGTTTCGTTAAATTCATTTCACCCGTTTGAAATGACAATGTCGGGGTTTTTTTGTGATGATAATAACTCTGGAAATCACGTAAACTTTGACGTAGCCCAAAATAAAATTCTGGTGGTGGTCATCGAGTTCCGTCTTAATTTCGACATTTCTCATAGATATGCCATAATATCATACATCTCACATTGAATACTGATTCTACTACGAGAATCAACGCCTCGTCATTAGTGATGTCAGTCCCATTTTGTCATCATTTAGCAAACCACTTGCGAATTTTGCACGTTTTGTTTCGGCGAAATGCCTCTGGGCGTAATTGTTATTATTATTGTTTCGTCCTTAATTGGAGAATTTTGAGTAGATGATAAAATATTATTTCAATGTGTGACAATAATAAGCAAATCGTGTAATGACATTTGACATTGTGTAAATTAGTTCCATTGAAATTCCGTAGCATGGCCGCACGCCACAAAATAATCGTCAGGTTGGTTTTATCTTTATTTATTTAGGGATTTGGGTCAGGCTTTCATAGAGAATATAAAATCAAACTTCGAACCCAGCATTTAAGGACAAATTCTGTGATACCTTCTGGTCACTGGCTACTGGTCATGATGTCCGGAACTAAACTATATTATAAAAGGGTTGACTAGCTAATTTGCTGGCTACCTACGCCCCGTAGTTCAATTGTAACTTGTAAAAACAAAAACAAAAATTAAGACACTGAGAATTAATGAAATTCCGATTTTTGACATTAAATTACCGTGAGATTCAATCATAGTGAAATAAACGGATCACTCACGAAACAAGAAAGACGTGGGTTAAATTCCGATTAATTTTATTTCTACTCAAAAGCATAAAGTATAATTACTCCAACAATAGGTACTACAACACGAATCTGCTGGTTTAACTGGAATAAGTGGTTTATTTAATATCAACTTGAAACAGAAAATATTCAAACTGCATGATGATGTTCCGGTGTAAAGCCCGATGCAGGGCTTCGCAGGTATAATATTCATACTGCATGATGATGTTCCGGTGTAAAGCCCGATGCAGGGCTTCGCAGGTATAATATTCATACTGCATGATGATGTTCCGGTGTAAGGCCCGATGCAGGGCTTCGCAGGTATAATATTCATACTGCATGATGATGTTCCGGTGTAAAGCCCGATACAGGGCTTCGCAGGTATCTTATCACTTCTGGATAATAATCTGTTTACACTAAATCGAATAATTTACTGCATGCGTATGATTGTGGCCTCGCTTATTTTTATCTTAACGTCGCGAACTAACACGATTTCTAATTTTCCTAGGGCATTTGCAAATTACCAAAATTTATTATCTGGCCACACTAGGTGTAGGAAATTGAAATTTTGGTAAAAATAACGATCGGAATCAGTTTTCTATTTAAACATGTAATTATCAGCACATTCTAGAAACCACATAATCAATGTATAAACCCTACTAGTTGTTGCCCGCGTCTTCGTCTGCGTAGTACAATTCTGCTATCCCATGGAAACTACATATATTATTTATACACTTTCGTGAGATAAAAGACTGCCTGTATTTTTATCTACTAGAGTAAAACCTGTCTCCATTTAAAATCAATCGTAAAGATATCTTTGACCACGACTGTACTAGCATTCCATCCTATCTACAAAATTTCAAAACTAAACACAATTATTAGAAGTGAATCGAATTTGATTACGGATAAAAACAATTAATTAATTAATTAACAATGTTATAACTTAAACATGAAATACATACTCTATCAAATCGTATGTGATGTAGAGGAAAATAAAAATATAAGCGCTACTTTACTGGAGAGATGGTATTGACACCGACTGCTGTGCCCTGAGCACGACTTGTCGAATCCTGCGTTACGTTACGGTTATCGTATCGAGATCGAGAAATCTCATACTAAATTTTAGTTCCAAATACGCTCACGGGCGGGCGCTGTTCCGAACGCCATACAAACTCGTTATAGTTTACTATTCGACTTTACGTAACGCAGGATTTGACAAGTCGTGCTTAGGGCACTGGAAGTGTATTTCACATTTTCGTATTTCTAGACGATGCTATATTTAACAATTATTACTGTTGTTAGTTACCCATTGTGTATAAAAATCTTCAGTATAATTATAAAATAATATATAAGTGAGGTTTAAATTACAACAATTACGATAATTTTATTAATAAACACCGTAGCTGTTAATCGTAGCGGCGCTACGGGAGCGCGCGCGCAGCCTGCGTAGCGCGTTTACAGCTACGCGTTTTAAAGATGCCGCGGTCTACACACCAAACGTAGGTTGTAGCACGAGTCGCAACTCGCAACAGTGCGACACTCGAGATTTTTTTTAACGTAACAGTAGGTAAGTCTACATAGTAGTAAGATTTAGAAGTAAACGATTCCACTGCCAGTTTATTTAAATTAAATGCGGTAACATTTAAACGAAGGTAGCTAAGTTCATTAAAAAGACAAAAATAAGCATGATAGTTAATATTGAGGCCTATTTTTTAACAACTCAAAATTTTGTGTTAGTTACATGCATAGTTTATTTTAACTCTTTACATTGATAACTTGTAATAAAATTTGATAATACCCCGTCAAAGTATTTACCAATATTAATAAAAGTGTACTTACAAAGCACCTCGGTCAGCTTATAATCCTCCGAGCGGGCGCGGAACACTTCGAAACTTATAGAACACGTCACTTCGTCACTCGCGTCGCGTCCCGGCGCTCCCGAAGGCCCGAAGCGCGTGTGGCGGCGGCGGCGCCCGGCCCGGACTGCCCGGGTTCCCGGTCCCCCTCCCCCTCCCCCCCCCCCCCCACCCCCCTCCAGCGCCGGGGGAGCGGGACGCGATGCTGATTCAATTGCAAGTTTTTATCAATCAATGTCGGCGCCTTGTCCACCGCTCTTTACAAGTACACTGCAACTGTTGTAACTGCACACGGCAACGCGGAAATGTAACTTTATGGAAGCAGTCAATTGGCTTATTTTTTTATCTACACACATATCATAAGTCCTCTATAATGCGTTCAGAAACCGTAGAAAATTACCAGCATTGCAGTACATCGTCACCTCCGCCGCCAACCACCACGACCAGCAGGTCCAGCAGTAAAGTAATAGTCACTACGACATCGAATTCGATGTCGTAATGACTTTTCGATATCGAATTCGATGTACTGAATTTGACAACGAACGTAATTTACAATCATAGTGAAATAAAACGGATCACTCACGTATATAAGTCGAGTTCAGTCCGACATGTATAATTAATAATGTGATATATTTTAATTTTTTTTTACAAAAAAAAACAGTTCACGAAACGTCAGCTTGGTATGTTTGTCTATGATTTAAAAAAAACAGTCAAATTCGTGACAGATATGGGTATGATATATGTCTTCGGCTTCTGAACCCATCTTAGAGTACTTATAATATGTGTGTAGATAAATTAATGTATGCAACTGTACATAATTAGGCCTTAAAACACTCGTGTGATCCTATTATGAAACTCAGCTTCGCCTCGTTTCATAAAAACACACTCGTGTTTTAAGGACCCTCATTATGTAGCAGTTGCATAAACTACTATTACGGTAGGTATGTTAAGTATACACCTCTCTATGCGTAGGGTGGGGGGTGGTTGCACTGACGAATGTCATGCGTCTGCCGAGGATGATGCTCGCAGAGCAGAGTTATTTGATTCCTGTGGCGTCTTATCTTATCGCAACAAGTTTAGTTACATCCATAGAACATTCCTCTGTGCATATAGATGCACATGGATGGATGATTTGTTTGTACTAAGAACTTTTATTATTCCTTAATTCTATTTTTTGTTGTTTGGGGAATTATTTCTGAATAAGAAACGGCGTAAAAGAACTCTACAATTGTTTTGCGTTTCTTACCTACATTAGGTAATGGCTACCAGTTTAACATGCTTGTACCTATAAATAGCCTATGCTTCATGCAACATGCAAAGTTAAAGCAAAGATACCCACTAACTACCCCATTGCTACCTTGTATTTTCTTTGTGCCTTATTTCTTGTTTAGCCTGTTATGTGGTATTGTATGTAGTAATAACGCATCGGTTGTTTAATGTTTTTGTAATTGTATTAATTTATTTAAAACAAATGTACAATGGACTAACACTACCTACAAAGTAAATAAAAATATTAAAACTAAAACTAACTTAAAAAATTAAATACCTACCAAACCTGGACCTCTCGGCAGGGTGCCCATCACGTATTGTATTGTATTGTTACTCTGCGAATCAAGCCCGCACATTGTTTTGACATTAAATCAATTCCTAGCATTAAAATCGTAAGTAAACGTAATGTGCAATCTATCATCCAGTTCTATCGAACTATCCTCATACATAATATCACTTACGACCCCAATCCAATGCACGCGCGTGTTCTGTGATTGAGGGAAACAATCGAAGGCGGCCATTAGCGGCGCGCGGCGGCGCGGGCGCCGAGACAAAGCATCGCGGCACATTTACCCGCTGATTTATTACCCCTCGCCGCCCTCCCCCGCCGCCCCTCCCCGGGGGCCCTCCCGGTGCAACTTGCCGCCAAATTAGAATGTGACGGTGTCAGTGCACAGCACGTTTTATTACATTTCCGTGCGGCGGTTTATTGTAATGTTCTACAGCAAGCGAAAGCGCCGGCAGCGCTCGCCTTTCTAGGAGAAGTTTTCCGTGGCAACACGATTGCAATGTAATATTGAGGGGATAAAAACCAAACAGCTATCAGTAAATAAGTTACATAATATTTTATAAATATTTTTGTGTATCGGGAGATTATAGTGAAATAAACGAATCACTCACGTATGTCAGTCGAGTATAGACTGACATGTTTTGGACTAATCCGTAGTCCTTATTCTAGGAGCACACGCCATGTCGGTGGCGAGACGTAAACATGTCGGGCTATACTCGACTGACATACGTGAGTCATCCGTTTATTTCACTATGATTGAATCTCACGGCAGCTTCATGTTAAAAACCAAGAGCGGGCGCTAACCGCGCTGATTCGCCGCGACGTCGCCGCACCAAGCGCGCAAGCAAGGCAGTGAACGTGGCGGCGTGTAATCGTTATAGGTACTAGAAAATTCGGTGATCAAGTATAGGTAAACATTATTTTTGTATTTATGTAATCCTAAAACAGAAAATATTCAGTACGAAATCTTTTAAATATAATGCATTAAATTTAAATTTAAAGGACGTCGATGTACTTATTAAAAGCTGCTTACTTAAAAGCTGTTATTTATTTTTGCCAATAGATATCAATATTTTCTGTATGACGTCAATCTAAATAAACTTGAATAAGAAAACATAACATTTTACGAAAAGTCTGCGATACTTACAACAGATCTCAAGTCGCCGTTCGGTTATCTTATCAGTATCACATTCGTTAGAATATAGATTCAGATTAACATGATAAGCTTCAGAGAACATGTTTGATTGACAGGTCAGGGTTAAATGAGTTTAATGCTTATTTGCATTTTTTTACTTTTTATTCTTAACATCGCATGTTATAAATACTAATATTGTATAAAATGTATTTCATCAAAATGGTGCACTTAATTTGTCTTTTCCAGTGTAGAAACCGGGCGCTCTGGCTGGCGATGGCGGCACGCGGCGCGCAGCGCGGCCAGCGGCGGCAGGCAGGCGGCGTGCGCCATCAGGTGCGGCAGCTGGCTCTGCTCGTACAGCCCCGTGAACAGCTGCTGCTGCGGCCCGCGCGCGAACACCGCCACGTCGTCGCCGCCGTGCGTCTCCGAATCCAGCGGAACGGTGGCTGGCGCGCGGAACCATAAAGATTCTGCAGCAAAAATCGGTACTAAGTCTCCTATGGCCATCATGAAACTCCACAATAATTTTCAACGAACTTACGATAATCCTCTTTAGTGACGTCGACCCGCTTGTAGTCATGGTGCGGACGGTAGCCGGGTCCGTTCGAGTACGAGAGCGTCATGTAGGGCACGCCGTCGTCGCCGACGCTGTCCGACGGGCCGAGGATGTCGTTGCCGCGCTGCGAGTAGCCGTTGAAGGTCAGGACGTGCGCGTGGTCGGCGGTCAGCACCAGCAGCGCGTCGTCGGCCGGCAGCAGCGCGGCGGCGCGCTCAACCGCGTCGCTCAGCCCCAGCGTCTCGTCCAGCGCGAGCCGCGGGTAGTTGTCGTGGTGTGCGTGGTCGATGCGACCGCCCTCCACGAATAGGAAGAAGCCTTTCGGGTTGCGCGACAGCACGCGAATGGCGACCTCCGTCATCTCGGCCAGCGTGGGCTCGTCGGCATCAGCGTCGCGTGCTTCCGCGGCGTACTGCATGTGGCCGGCTTCAAACAGCCCCAGCAGGTACTCGGGCGGGTCAGCGCTGGCCTGCAGCAGCTCAGTGCGGTTCCACACGTATGCATGCGAGTCCCCCGCCGCCTCGCGCTGCTCGCGCCACTCCGCTATCAAGTCTCGTCCGTCCAGGCGACGTCCCGATGCCCCCTCCTCATCAACGGTCGTATTTGGTCGAAATTCCCGACGACCTCCACCCAGTATAACCTGTCAAATAGTAAAAACAACATAACAAAATTTCAACAGGACAAAATAATGTACTAAATCAAGATTTGCTTGCCCTACCTTAAATTTATTGCCCGGGTACGAGTTGACAAGCTGCATAGCGATGTCTGCCTGACGCAGCATGGGGTCGGTGCCGGCGCAGTCTGCCATCAGGTCGGCGTCGCTCTCCCAGTCACGCGACGCCGTGTGCGCATACGCGCCGGCAGGAGAAGCGTGCGTCACGCGCGTCGTCGTCACGATCCCTAAACAAACAAGTACACTTATGATGTCCATAAATTAAGGAGATCTAAACGAGTCATTAGTGAAGTACTCGCCGACGTCTCGGCCGTCCTGCAGCGCCCAGGTGGCGATGGACTGCACGTGGTGGTCGCGCGCGGCGGCGGCGCAGTCCCCGCGCAGCACGCGCGCGCTCACGCCGATGGTGCCCTTGTTGGCCTTCGCACCACAGAGGTACGCCGTTGCCGTACATGCTGAGTCTGCGATCTGGGCATCCGTACAGTAGGTCTGCCGAAGAACTCAATATCACCATCATCCTTTAAATTAATACAAAAATGTAGATAGCTACCAAAGAGTCCCACGCCCCTTTGTAATACAGATTGTATACCTTGGCAAGACCAGTTACAGGAAACTGTTCGTATGCGAGGCGCTCCTCCTCGCCCGAGCGGCCTTTCTGCTGGCCGCGCAGCGCCCGCGCGGCCGCCAGCGTGGGCACCGACAGGCCGTCGCCCAGGAACATGACCACGCTGTCGGCCACGCGGTCGTTGGCGCCATCGCGCAGACGCCGCGCGATGCCGGCGGCGGCCTCCGTAGCCCAGTGCGCAGGCTCCAGCTCGCGCTCCGCCACCGCCGCTGCGTCGCCGCGCCCGCCGCGCGCGCGGTGGTACTCATCGTGACCTGCACACAAAGTAACCACGATGCAGAAAGTGTTATACCTACTTCAAACATGTACCAGGTGTCGAGTAGACGTGAGGTTCGTATTGGATTATAAGAGTAGTTGTACCTACCGAGTGCAAGGAGCACCGCTCCAAACAGCAGCAGTGCGCGCAACATCGTGAGTTGAACTGCGGGCGAGCGGTGAGACACTTCGAGATAACTCAATGAAATCACATCTGGCGCTTATCACCGCTATCTGACTCGAAGACTTGTCCGAGAAAGCTCGTCAAAATGCCGTTATGATGTGAATAAAGGTTAGAGTGCTAAAGGGTCTGGTGGCCACGGCATGCGTTCTCATGCTGACTCTATGAAATGTTTACAGATATCGACGACTAAAAATATATAACACAATGAAAAACAAATTAGACGATTTCTTGCGTCTGACACGATATCCATGACTGTTTACTGAAACTTACATTACGTAAAAACCTTATTAAAATTTTTATGTATTCCAAAGGTTACATAATTTAATAATTAAATAACGTAAATGATTCCATTGGCACTGTGTGAAGTGTGTTAACAAGTTGAATCTGATAAGATAAATAAATAAATAAATAAATAAATAAATATCACGGGACAATTTGACACTAATTGACCTAGTCCCAAACTAGGCAAAGCCTGTATGTACTATGGGTACTAGACAACGGATAAACATACTTATATAGATAAATACATACTTATATACATATTAAACATCCAAGACCCGAGAACAAACATTCATATTCATCATACAAACATCTGCCCCGACCGGGATTTGAACCCGGGACCTCAAGCTTCATAGTCAGGGTCTCTAACCACTAGGCTGTTCGGTCGTCATAAAGCAACCTGCGCAAGTGAGCCCGCATGCTTCTCGGAGGGGCCACAAGTTGTCGATCAAGTTTGATCAACTACGTTTGTAAACCAAAATAGCACGTAGTAAGTTGCACAACGGTGTCTACAGAATCATGATGATAACAAGCGCTTGTCGCTTCTCCCGCGCGTCGCGGCGGCGCGGCGGGCGCGGCGGGGGCGTGGGGCCGAGCCCTCTCCGCCGCTGCGTGCGCGCCGCCTGCGCCCACCCAATCACTCGATACACAATCGATTGCTTCCTTTCCACTACCTAATCAAAATAATTTATTGACCTTTTTTTTTAAGAGTTCTTTGCTTGTATCATAAGTTTTTATGTGTAGGTAAGTTATGCATTTTAATGCCTGAGGACAGCCATATGAGTAGGATGTTCGATTGTGG